>PVJL010007298.1:0-80228 GCA_004026885.1 Lyroderma lyra | reverse complement strand
GTGGACAGTATTCCCACGGTGGACAGTATTCCCACGGTGGACTGTGCGGTCCGTGACTGGTAATTTGGGGACTGCGGAGTGGAAGAGGATTTCGGGAGCTCGCTCTGGGCTCGTGGGGAGCCGGGGGGAGGCCGACTCAGAATGGAACCACCCCAGGAGTCCACGGAGCCGGCTGAGGCCGGCAGAAAGCACAGGCAGGTCTGTGTTAGGAGTCTCCGCTGCGCGTTTCTGACTCACGATCAGCAGAGACGTGGATGGTTTCCCCGCTTTCCTGACCTACGGGGCGCGCCACCAAGCGTACAGAGAACGGAACGTGTCTACGGGCTTGTTCCTCTGCTTTTCCATTGACCCAGCGCCCTCCGAGGTTCCTCCCTCACTCTGTCTGCAGAGACACCCGGGGGAGGAAAAGCTGCCCCAGGGAAAACTCACCAAGCTACACGGCTTGGGAAGATCATAGCGGGTGATTGAAAAATAACAATCATAAGGCACCGAGCATTTCTATGAAGTACCCTTGCAGCAGTGAGTGTTTCCAGGCAATAACGCGGAAAGCTTGCGGTCAGTCAGTACTTTGCGGGTTTTCAAGGGCTCGAATAGGCGGTATTACATTTCCCCTTCAACGTCACCAGATGATCCGTGGAAAGCAGAGGCCGTGTTTTTTTTAGGACCCCCTTTATGTGATCCCCATTACCTATTTCTACCTCCCCCAACCTTCCCCTCACCCTCTGGTAACCCCTAAACTGTTGTCTGCGTCTATGAGTTCTCATTTGGTTTTGCTCATTAGTTGCTGTCAGTTTTACATCTCACATACCAGTGAAGTTATGTGGTTCTCCACTTCTTCTGTCTGACTTAGTTTGCTTAGCATGATGATCTCAGGATCCGTCCATGTTGTCACAGACACTGAGAACTACAAGACATTATTAAAAGAAATTGAAGAAGGCACACAGAAATGAAATGATATTCCATGCTTGTGGATTGGAAGAATCAACATAATTAAAATGATGAGATTACCCAAAGTAATATACAGAGTTAATCCTATCCCTATCAAAATCCCAATGGCATTTTTTTAAAGAAATAGAACAATAACAACAAAAAAGAGTCAGGTTTATGTGGAATCATGAAAGACACTGAATAGCCAAAGCAATCCTGAGAAAAAAGAATGAAGCCAGAGGTATCACACTCCCTGGCTTCAATAATCAAAGTGACAATAATCAAAACAGCATGGTATGGGCAGTAAAACAGACACATAGACAATGGAACAGAATTGAGAGCCCAGAAATAAGCCCACACTAATATGGGCAAATGGGGAAATTTCTATCACACAAAGTTTTCCAAGCCTCCCTGAAAATCAGTATTGCCTGCAACATGGGGGAAACATCTAGTCCCCCCGCCACACACACCCCTGACACCCCCAATTCTGCCTTTCTGGCCTTTGGTTGGGTCTAAGAATCTGGTTTTGTTTTTCCTTTTTATTGAAGTAATTGTTCCACAATTTTCATAGCCTTAGGCAAATCTGGGAAGGCTGCACGTAACCCATTTCTGATTTGCCCCCAGAATACTCGCTGACGGCACTCGCAGCTGCAGCGTTTACCCCGAGATAACTTGCAGCTGACAGTCCTAACCTTATGCCCAAAGTTTGCCTTGAAATATCTTGCTTTTGTTATTATTTTGGCATCGCTCTAACTTAAAGTTAGTCTTTGGGAAGAAATGACATCATTCTATTTATAGCATTCTGTTTTTAGTAGTGGTGTTTTTTAGTAGTGGTATTTTCACAAAATACAATCATTCTCAATCACTGGAAATGTCAAATCCTAGAAAACAGCATTCCTATGCATGAAAAAAATTATTAAATACTGATCATCACATACATTTCTGATACATCAGGATTAGAGACAAGTTCTGTTTAGAAATAACTACAAGAACAGTTTTTATATTTTCACACTGAACACCAGTCAGAGTTGCTTCAGCCTCAAAGAACATTTTATGTAAAAGTAAATGAACGTGGCAGTGAGCTGCACTTTTATTTTTCTAAGTGGGAAAAGGGTCAAAGAAAACCTAGATAATGGGTTGATCAAGAAACAGCCAGGAGTCATTGGAAGAAGTTTCTCTAGGTTTGAACTCTGGAGGATCTTGGCTTAAATTTTGCTCCTAACACTTGGTAACCTTGTGCTAATTATTTAAACTTTCTTTGTCTTTGAATTCTGTAAAATGGGAGTCATTTTATCATCAGATAGTATCAGAAAAGATAACTAAGGTACGTTTAATTATCCATAGCTAATGGACGCCTAGAATGATGTGTGACAGTGACTGTTGTTACCGGAAAATGGAGTGTCTTCGTCAGTGCAGTGTCCAGGTTCTTGGTATCTTGAGCAAAGAATTGAATGAGACACACACCAAAGTATAGAGGTGAAACAAAGAGACAGTTTATCGAAGAGAAAGTTCACTCCTAAGAGGTAGAAGTGGGCTTGAGCAGAAAATGGCTCAAGAGCCCCAATGAATGAGGCTTTGGTGCTTTTATTTCCTTCCATGTCTTCAGGGGAGACACCTCTGGGCATGGGATCTCTTGATTGACAAGTTTGATAGACAAGGGGCCTATTATATAATGCATTCTGACTATGCATGCCCTTTTGTAATGATATTAATGAACTTCCGGGCATATGTATGTTATTGCAATGATGGTATAATGAGGCTCAGGTGAGGTGAAGGTCATTGTAACTCACTGAGCAGGCGTCAGGAACTGGCTCAAACTGGTGGGCTTCTTGTGCCCTCTAACTTCCTTGTATTTGCCTGGAACTTCCTCCTGTGGCTGCCCAGTCTGGGGCAGGGACTACTAGTGAGAGGGTGGTATCAAGGTGGGAACTATTCCAGCAGGGCAGTCTCATGGGTGGGGTCCCAAGATCCCCCCTGTTCTATCTGCCTTCCTCACATTCTCTTGAGAGATGTGATCCCCACAAATCTCTATGGGAAGCTAAGGGGCTGGAGGTCTCATCATCTGTGTCTGCTTCCTGCTGAGGATGGTCGTTGTCCCTACCTATTGGGGATCCACGGAGCTCTCACCCTATCTGATCTAAAAGGGGAAGGGGTCTTGAGATCTACCATGTTGACTTCTTTGGTTGAGGTGGGCTGGAAGCCTTGTTGGGGTATCACTGGTATCCCGATGGTCCCTAGATGAGGAGAAATTAATTCGATTTAGAAAGCATTGGCCCAAGAAATAGGTCTCAAAGGTCTTGTCGCTGTGATGTAAAGTCCGTTGGGCCTGTGGCCTGTTGACTTCTGGTCCAGCTGGTCATTCAGGTGTTATCCCCTGTCTAGGTCCACAAAGGCCTGGAAGAGGTGCTTGCCTGTAGTGACTGTAATCAGCAAGCTGGAGACACGACTTACAAGTTTTGGAGTCATTATCCATGGGGGACAGCCTGTTGCAGGGTCAGGAGCCAGAGAAAATTGATCAAGGAGGCAGTTAAGACTTTGGACTAGGAAAAAGGTGAATCGGAGCTAAAGAACCAGGAAAATAGGTCTGTAGTGAGGTGGGGAGAGGGCTGCTTTGATTGGCCCACATCACTATTACTAACGACCAGGCGGTCACATTGGGAGTCACTGCTCTGCATTAAGAGCCTAAATCCTGCTTCCATCCTGAGCAAAGCTTCTCAGCAGAGGGCAGTTTTGTTCCTAGGGGACATTGGTTATTGTCTGCAGGACACGTTTGTGTGATCACAACAGAGGCAGTGCTCCTGACACGTAGTGAATACAGGACAAGCATGCTGCTGAACACCCTCCCTATGCCCAGGACAGCCCCCACAACAAAGAATTATGCAGCGCAAATATCACTGTGACCTTAAAAGAAACTATCCCAAAGGGAGACGGGACAAGTAAAGAGTCTTGTGATTGGAGGGATAAATATTTTGAGTCATTGGTGTCCCCACCATGGAGGTAGATCCAGTGAGACACAGAGGCATTGCTGGTGGATTAGAAGGGGCTCCGAACAAGGTCAGAGGCGTGGATTTGCCTCCTGGCCGTGCCCTTGATCGGGACCAACTTACTGCATACTCAGGTCCAGCTCTTGGTGTGGGATCCAGTGTGGATGGCACCCCCTGGCGCGTGTGATAAGGCAACCTTGTTGACATGGAAGCTTCTGGCCCTGTTCCTGAGATTCCGCTTTCGGAAAGGGCGGTGGGAGCCATATTTATGGAAACCACCTCAGGGAGTCTGAGTCACAGTTCCAACCAGGTTTGGACCCTCTGAGTGCCCTGCTGACTCTGGCACCTGGGAATGGGGACGTAAAATTCCACACAGCTGCTCCCACGTCTTGCAAATGAGCAGGTTTGTGGGTCTGGGGTATTTGGATTAATTTTATGCTTTTTATTTTTACTATTTCTACTGCTACTGCTACTATGAACTGTACTGCTACTGCTGCCAATAATAGTCATAACGAACAGGAACACAGGATATCAGAGGTAGTACCCCGCTCTTTAAAAGTAAAATGAAGCAGTCTCAAACACCATCCCCTGTATTTCTCCACGTCTCACCAGGGATTCTGGGTAGGGAGGGCTTACCTACCCACCTCCAACCCCTAGTCCCTGCTTCCTCTGATTTGGTCAGTCACCGGGTCATCTTGCAGTCTTTACCTAGGGCTGTGTTGACCCAATTACCACAATCTCCACTCACAACCAGGCCTCCATATGTGGAGTGGACATTATGAAAAGTCTGGGTAGGTTCAGAGGCATGTAACAGAAATGGCTTCACCTTGAATCACGTAAATCTGCTGCTTAGGAATGGTCTCTGCTTCTCTGCCGGCTCAGACACTGGGCACCTGCCGTGTCACTGGAGCCTGGCCTCTGGACCTCTTTTGCTCCTCTCTAGATGGCAAAATAAAGAAGTGAATGAACAAATAAATGTTTGTATTTATATATAATATATACGTGCTTGTCTGTGTGTGTAACATACACATGGATATGCGTGTGTATATTCATTGCACACACACGCGCGCACACACACACACGCACACACGCACATGCACTCACACACACGCATTCGCACACGCACTCACACACACACGCACACGCACACGCACGCATGCACATGCACGCGCACTCACGCACTCACACCCACACACGTGCATGCACGCACGCACACACACATGCACACACACTCACACGCATGCATACGCACACGCACTCACACACACTCACACACACACACATGCACGTGCACTCACGCACACGCACTCACATGGACTCACGCACATGTACACATGCACATGCACACACACACACACACACGCAGTCACGCACGCACGCGCACAGATACGTGTTCAGCCATCCGTTTGTTTTGCTCTCTCCATCCTCGTCCTCACATGGGGAGCTGCTTTTTCAGTGCCTTGGGGCCCACTGACTGCTGATATGAACACGGATGATCTCTTTCCTGTTGTCAGTGGCAGGTACGCAAAGACGCCAGCACCCTAGCATCTGAGTGGTCTCCCACACGTCCTGAGCACCCTCACACACCTTGGCTCCTTTCATCCCCACCAGATCACTTTGTTGGTGTTGTTCATTTTCCTTGTTTTGCAGATAAAGACCTGAGCTTCACAGAAATCAAGTTCATCTCTTTGAAGAAGTCCAATAGCGAGTAAAAGCTATAGGGACAAACCCCTGATATCTTGATTCTATATCCGGAACTTTCCCTTCCACAGCAGTAGTTCTGTACCCTGGATACACATTAGAATCTTCTGGGGGCTTTAGAAGTGCGGATGCTGAAGCTCTACCCTTGTACAGTGAAAACAGAATCTCTGCGGGTGGCACTCAGGCAACTGCATATTTAGAAAGCTTCCTGAAGATTCTGACGTGCAGCCCTGCTCAGCGGTGTGTTGGTCCCGATATACCAACCTGCCAAGCAGGATGCTGAGAACGACCCAGCACACAGAGGAGGCTGTGCTCTGGCTTTTCTGGAGCATGGAGTGCACACTGCTCTCACCTCCTCACCCAACCTTCCTCAAAACGTTTCCAGACCCAAACTTTGGGGTCATTTGCTCATGTTTCAGATGAGCATTTGCTTGTCGCAGAAGTCTGTCCAACATCCTACTCTTCCTCATCTTCTTTTTCCTCTTTGCAGGAACCAAGAGGCGTTCTCACGGCTCACCAGCCCCAAACACTAGCTCCACAAGTCGCCTTACCTTGCCAGGTGGGTAAACAACGTTGCGCTACGACCTTAGTGACCACAGACGGCAGAAGGTGCAGGTTTCTCAGGAGCTGGGTTGCACAGTTGTTAAACGGAGAGCCCGGCCTCTTAGTTCTGTAGTCCACTCCGCGTCGCCAGTCAGCTTCCGTGGTCCACATTTGTAAAGTTCCTTCAGGAATGGGCAAAACACATGCATTCACAGCCCCCCCTGCTGGCTGGTGGAAAGAGGAGCATCCCGATTTTCCTTAACGTTCATCTGGTCTGTACATGCTGTGGAAGTACTTCTTTGAGAACCAGATGGTGTTGGAGAAGCCGTGTGAGCCTTTGGTGAGAGAAAGACCTGGGTTCGAATCGGGCAGGCTCATACACCTACCAGCTTCTCAGAGCTGTTTTCTTATGTCTGTGTGACGATAGGGATGAGAAATAATGCTTATAAATTTAGCATCGTTCTGATGCATAGTGCGTGCTCATAGCTCATGGCTCCCATTGAGGAATACGGAAGTCACGTACTGGGCCCCGTTTCCGGTTTAGCAGACAGTCTGAAGCATTCCTGATGATTCTGCAATCACTGTTTACTGTGAGAGGCACCTGGCGGGTATTCTGTCTGTACACACGCGTGTACGCTCTGCCACAGTTTCATTTTTACAAGCAGAACCCGGAAAAACACATTTGTCTGGGGGGGAGGAGAGGTTATAAAAGGTAAATGTGAACACGGTAGGAAAAAATGAAACATAATAAAAATTATAAGAAAGGAAAATGTTGCCGGTGTGCTACCACTCAGCTAATCAAGACTGCCTTTCCTTTCAGTCTTTGTCGGACTTTTCCCAGATTGGAGTCTTGTTTCCTCTCTTTTAAAATTTACCACAACGTTATGAGATTCCCCCCACCCCCCCGCTATTAAATATTTTTAAAATTTCAGTGACGGACTAACATTTCCTATGCTTATACCACAGTTTGTTTCTCCTGTAGTTACATGTGGATTTTCAACCGGGCAGGTTGCCGGTGCCCCTAAGCACTGTGTTGCTCACGGGCAGCCCTGCGTTCAGTGATGCATCGCCATGAATGTAGCTTACATTTTTTGTTATTACAAATAGCCTTGCGTTCTTGTACATCAACCTTTCTATGGATTTAGGATGTTCATGGATTACTGGCTCACAAAATGTGTACATGTTTAGGTTCTTGATACATTCTTGATGAAGTGATTTCCAGAAGGTACTATTATTATATACTTTCAGTGGTGAGTTTGCCATTTCACGGTGCTCTTGCTCATGCTAACATTACTTTCCTCATTTGATGAGAAAAAAATATCTCTGTATTTGGTTTATATTTATCTTTTAAAAGTATTTGTTTTCTAATGTTAATTCATCTTTTACATGTCTTCATTGGGGAATTACTATATTTCATTCGTTCTGAGAGGGCCAGTGCCTTGCATTTTGTCCCGTCTGAAATAGGAATGTTTTGCAATCAGTGGGGTGCTATCATTTAATTAGCAGCATTTTTTCTTCATTACTTGAAATAATAGTTCAAAATTTATAATCAGTGGCATCTTAGTTTAGATGAAATATCATCAATATCTATCTGCTTTTTCAACTTCAACTTCTGTAGCTTTCCCACCCTCGTCTAAGAACTGGGCTCAGTGTCCACTGAGTAGCTCTTGAACTTCCTTGCATCTGTCACTCTGCCTGAAACACTCCTTACCTTTTTCTCCCCCTGGCTAATTTCTTTTTGAAGTCCCTCCCTATCATCTAAGTAGAATTAATATTGACTTACACCGCTTTGCTTAGAAGCCCCTCTACCCATCGATAGGTAGCTTTTTCATGGGTGGGACTGCCGTACTCATTTTCTGCCCCAGTGCCTGCCAAGGGGACGAGTACATGTTAGGTGCTCATTACTGTTTATTAGACTGGGTGCATGGGTGTGTGAATGAGCACTGTCCATTTTGGTTTATGACTGTATAGAAAGCAACCATCCTCAGGAAAAGGCTTGCTTTCAAGTTTCAATTTGCATCAGCTATACTAACTTGCTTTTTTAGTATTGAGTCGAACTTGCTCTGTGGTCTCTGGAGATGCCTTTCATCTTGTTCCTGCTTGTGGTTACTGTGTCCTCAGGACTCTGGACATTAGGAGGGAAACAGCTCTAAACTGAGCAACTCCTCTGTGTAGTCATGGTGTTTGCCCTTCTTTTGAAGGGATATAACATCCCAGGTCAGGCGGGATCTCTGACATTGTCCTAGACATTGACAAGCATGTGGAGAGCTGACCTGGTCCCAAGCCTATTGCCAGCCTGCTGGGTTTTCCATGACCCCTGAATCAGTCTCAGCCACCTTGTCTTTGGCCTTAGTTTCGCAGTCTAAACCGGCTCCAAATTGTGTCTTTAAGTTCTGAGCTCTGATCCCCCCAAAAGCCTGTAGAGGTGCAGAGGGTAGTTCTCAAAACACTTGACGTGAGTAACCATGCTTTGTCCAGCTGTCACCCTTCCTTGGGACAATGGTCTGTTTACTACTTGCCTTTCCAAACACACAAGCACCACATGTGGTTTCCCTCTGACTCAAAGGCCTCTACCACAAGCTCTTCTGCAGGCTGTCAGACAATTTAAAATATCATGCTTGAGGATACTCAAAAAGCCAAATGGAGGAATAGCAATCCTTAAAAAAACAATAAAGTAAAATTATGTGGAAACAAGAACAGAGAGATGCAATTGAAGCAACTCAAAATCTGAAATGAAAACAAACATATTGTCATTGGAATTTTAAAGGAGAAAGAAAAACAAGGTGGAACACAGCTGAGACGAGAATTCATGTTGGAAGATAGTCCTTAGGACTTTATACCAAGTACAACGTAAAGAGGGAAACATATCATAAATGAAAGAGCATGAACCATAAAATTTTGACGAGAAGACTAGGGATATATTTTCACAATTTTGGACTAGGTGTCCAAGCAACAAAAAGATAAATAACACAACTTTGTTCAAATTAAAAACTTTTGTGCTTTGAAGGACACTATCGAGAAAGTGGGGGGAAAATCCACAGAATGGAAGAAAATATTTACAAATCATGTATCTGATAAGGATCTATTATCCAGAATATGTAAAGAATTCTTACAATTCAACAATAAAAAGACAACTAACCCAAGTAAAAGGTGGACATAGGTTTTAATATACGTTTCTCCAAAGAAGATATCCATATGGAATTTGAAAAGACATTCAACGTCATTAGTCTTTAGGAAAATGCAAATCAGAATCACAATAAGCTGTCACTCTACATGCACGAGGATGGAGAGAATAATTCAGGTGTTGACAATGTGGTGAAATTAGTACCCTCATGCAATGTTGGTGATGTAACATCGTGCAGTCACTTTGGAAAAACAGCTTAGCAGTTCCTCAAAAACTTAAACACTGAGTGACCATGTGACCCAACAATTCTCAAGACAATTGAAAACGTACCTTCACACGACAACTTGTTCACATATAGTCCTAACAGCATGACTCATCATAGTTACAAAGTGGCGACAACCTAACTGTCCATCAACTGATTAATATATGAACAAAAATAGTATATCAATCCAATAGACTATTATCTAGCCATACTAAAGGATGGAAGTGCTGACACACTCTATGACATGGGTGAACTTGGGAAACATTATACTAAGTGAAAGAAGGCAGACACCAAAAAGCCACATCTTATATGATTCCTTTTATGTGAAATATCCAGAATCGGCCAGTGCATAGAAACGGCAAGTAGATTAGGGGTTGCTAGAGGCTGGGGAGAAAGGAGAATAGGGATTGAATTTTCACAGGTATGGAATTGCCTTTAGTGGTGATGAAGATGTTTTGGAATTAAATATTGGTAATAGTAACACGACTTGGTAAATATACAGAAACCACTGAACTGTACACTTTAAATGGTGAATTTTGTGGTATGTGAATTGTATCTCAATAAAAGATCATGGAAGATAGATAAATGTCTCTATCGACTTAGATTCTTGGGTAGAAAGTACATCTCAATGGACATACCCAAATAAACCAAATGTATACCTTAAAGCCATTGCATGAGATTGCCCCAAATTACATTAATAAGGAGAAAATCTTAAACGCTCTGCTGGCTATGTTGAGGGAAGCTGCAAGCAGGCTGCCTATAATATAAAATGACAACCAACTGACAGTAAAATTCACATCGGTAATAAATAGAAAATGCCAGAAGACAATGAAGATCTATCTTCTGCGTGCCGAGGGAAAAGAAGGCAATATCTATCAGTTAAAGCAGCTCAATTATTAGTTATGAGCAGAACCCCAGTGGAAACATTTTCAAGCATACAAGGACATCACTTACCATTCATGGATTTGGCTAAAAGAAATATTAAGGCATATACTTCAACAAAGAGAAAACTGCACCCCCAAAGCAAGGTATGAGATATAAGAACTAATAGTGCATACACAAGTAAATACAACAGGTTTGTAAATCTGAGTAACTAGTCACCATAAAAATAATATCCATTTGTTCTATAAGAAACAGAAGATCTGTATGGAAGGAGGGTTAGTCAATAGGGGGTTAAGGAGTACTAAGACCTATTTTGTTTTGGGGCAGAACATTGTAATTTTGTAATTTTTAACAGAAAAGGCTCATCGGTAAAATCATTTAAATATAACCTATAACCTCAACAAGTGCACAACAAAGACAGGGAATATAGAAAATGTATCAACTTAATAGAAGGCAAAAAAAGAAAAAGAAGCAAGTAAGAAAGAACGGTTACCAAATTAGATAGTACAGTCAAGTCCAAAACAAAAACAAAATTATACAGTAGAATCAAGTGCAAAAATATCAGTAATAACAGTAATTGTAAATGGTTTAAACTCCAGCATTAAAATACAAGAGATTACCTGATTAGATTTAAAAAAAAAAAAATCCAGCTCTCTCCTGCTGTTAAGAGACACTTAAAAAAAAAGGAAACCCCAGAGAAAGTTTGCTGATGTACTGCAAAAGAAATTTTATGCACATGTGAAGCTAGTTCTTGGAAAAACACGATCCACCTCAACATCTGCATAGGAGTCTGTTATACAGGATAGTCAATCAATCATTGATGGTTGTTTTCCATTTTTTTGCTAATCACAAACAATGCTTTTAACATAGTGTCGAATGAGAAAACTGAGTTGCAATAAGATACAGGGTCGTTCGGAAAACATCCAGCCATAAATGCCTCTATTTTTCATGTTACATGGCTGGATACTTTCCAGACAGCTGTCATGTATGCCATCTAACACAATTTATATTATCTTTTAAACAACCGAAATGTTAGATATTTTATGGATTCCAAGAAAGGCAATGATGGCATGAATGTGTGCACGGAAATAATAAACACCAAATTCTGGATGACGTTTTTCTTGAGAGGGAGACAGGAGAATCGTGGAGGGTGTACTAGGTACGTCAGCTCTGTGATATTTACTCTTCAATAATTCTTGAGCAAATATGCAAAATGTTAAGAGTTGATTGAACTGTAAAAAGAATGCGTGGGTATTTGTGTTGTTATTTGTGCTTTTCTGTAGGCTCCAACTATATTAAAGGGTTTTTAAGTAAAAACATCTGTGGCCATCTTCTAAGCTCTGCTTGGTTTCAGCCACGTAGACATGATTTTACATGTATCGCAGAGAAATGTAATGTTTCCCCTTCCTAACCCATCGGGAGAGATGGGTGTTGGGATGGGAGAATTCAGACGAGAAGGACGTTCTGCAAATAACATGTTTCAATCCCGAAGCCACCTGAGAGCGCTTCGTTGAAGAACAGCTTGTGTGGTTTCTGAAATGATCCAAGAGGTGCTGCTGAAGCTTAGCGCCAGGAAACTGTTCTGGTGATGACACCTTGAATCCTTGCACAGCTACGGCAACGTGACCCTTCGATGGCCAAGTTGTAGCACCTGCAGCCCACTTATTTCTAGAGCCAATGTCCACTGTTCCTTATGAGATCTGTGCACCCCGCCAAGCTCCATGGCTGGGCCCCGAAGGATGGAGAGCTGAGGACACGCTGGCTCTGGCGGGAGGAGTGGCCCAGAGCCCCGCAACTGCCGTTGACGGAGACTAGTGAGTGACTTACTTCCGGGCTCGCTTCCCAGGGCGCCGTGCTCACGTCACTCTCCTGCAGGATCCTTAGGCGGAAAGGTACAGTGCTGTCGCCGCCCCGTAGCGGGTGGCTCCTGTCTGTGCGGCTGGCGTGTCGGTAGTGCTGGTAGGAGGTGCGGCTTCTCATCTGCACCGCCTGATGTAGAGAGTGTGGGTGTGTGTTTAGATGCCAGCTGGCTTGCAATGACATTGTTGTGTGTCCTATTCTAGGGGACTACGGATAAAACGACCGTCCAGAGGATTCCTCAGAAGAGAACTGACCAGCTCTGAGGTCCGAAGACATTTTAGGAAGGTTATGTTTCTTTAGCCAAAACGAAATATTACGTGCATTGTAAGTTATTGTGTTGTGTGACGACCTTTGGAACTGGTGGCTTCTGATCTCCCTGATACGGGTTCTTAACAATAAATACTTCGGTGTGTATTGTACATCTGTCAAGTATCAGGGGCAGTGCTAGGTTCTTAACATGAACTATCTCATTTAATCATCACAACTCTAAGGGAAGTACTATGATCTCCAATTTACAAATCAGGAAATGGAGGCATAATCAAATAGCTTGCCCAAAGTCAGCGGACAGCAAGCCTGCTCTTTTTCTGAGTCCCATTTGCCGGTAGGTCAACACTGATGACAACTTGTCCACACTGGAACCGCCTGTCTTGCACACTTGGACTCTGTCTGGGGATTGGATCAGTGACCCATGTACCAATTTCAAGCACTACTGTGGGGTCTGGAGAGTCTTACACTGTCTTTAGGTGAAGAGTCCAATGACTGCCTTTGCAATTCTCTTTATCTCAAGCTCATTTTGAGGAGTGGTGCTTGTCACTCTTTCTGTGGCTTAGATCAAAGCTCATTTGTCGTCAGCACTTCAGAGTCCTAGGCCCTAGAGACCTCTTTGTAGGCTTCTTCTGGCATGCGTAAGTCATTGTTGGTGTCAATGAGCAACACGGAGCTACTGACTTAGCCTTGCACGTCCCACATCCATACACACGTGGAAAAATGCAACGTTGGTGAGAAAAACCAAGCATCCGACTGGTCTTCAAGATACTCCTTTTCCTCTGAAACAGCGTGCATCATGGGCTTGGTGCCTGTGGGGCAAACAAAATGAAAACAAAGAACTAATAATTCTTTTATTAGTAATTAAAATAATTTTATTAAGTCAAACCATTCATCATTAAATCATAAGTTTGCAGGGCATTTAATATAGGCTGACCACATGTACCATTTTAAATAGGACAGAAAACGACGGTACTGTCCCGTTTCAAATGGTGTGTAAGGTCAGCCTACTGACCCCTTGAATGTAGCCCGGTGAGATGAGACTGACCACACGTACCATTTGAAATGGGACAGGACCGTTGTTTTCTGTCCTGTTTAAAATGGGACGTCTGGTCAGCCTAATTCAATAGGTAGCTGTTGTTTGAGTTAGAAAAGATTTTCCAGCCTTATTGGATGGCTTCTCTTCTTTTACTTATTTGTCGGGGGAGAGAGGCTTGAAAACTGCCTCAGTGCCCCTCCATGCTGTAGAAACAAGCTGAGATTGTGACTTTTGTAGAAAACAAAGGTGCACAGGCCTCGCACTTACAAATTCAAAGGGAGGGAACTTGCGGAGGCTCTTGAGCAAACATGGGCAGCAAATCTAGGTAGCAAGACGTTGCTGAAGCAGGGGAGGAATCTTTGGTTCTGAAGAGTCCATGAGCTGGTGCGTATTCTAAGTGATTCATTTATTCTTAGTAAATGGGAGATCTATGGAGGTTACCGAGTGTGAGGTAGTGTCTTTATTAATTAAATTTTCTCAGTGCCGACTCTGATCAGTATGGTGACTAAGTTCTGGGGATGCAAGTGTGCATAACACCCTTCCACTGTCCTCATGAACTTTGTAGCCAATGCTCATTATCCCTGGGGTGAAGCACAAAGCCAAGTATCTCAAAGAGCAGGGAATATGTGCTTTCAGAATGGTTGCCAATGACAGTGGCTCAAGGAATTATTATGGCTCAGCAAAAAAGTGCCAAGAATCTTAAGAATCTCAAGTACCTCTGTCTTTTTCTTAATTATGTCATGACTAGAATTCAGGGAGTAAAACTCCTTTCACCCTAATTGGCTGTCTAAGCCACACTTCCCATCAGGATTTCTAGCACTCCGTTATACTCATGGTTGGGCATTGCAGAAAGTGATTGAATAACCCCCACCAACCCGCCCACATATTGGTATATTGTATAAATAGCTTAGAATGTGGGCTACATGATTTGGCTTTGGTTAGAATGGTACTCGATTTCACCAAAGTGGCCCCCTTAGCTAGTGGGATGGAAAAAATATATTTTTTTTTCACAAATGCACATTTTGGATAATTAGCCTTTTGTGAATCAGACTGCATGTTCTTGCCAAATACTAGTCACAAATAAATTCATTAAGTTAATCTCTTCTTTGTGTGCTGAGGTCTTTCATGTTGTAAAATCCAGTTGTGTGGGGAATTACATGACTTTTCTATATTATAATAAGAAAATTCATGGGGAGGGCACTATTCAAAGGCCCCCTGTGATGATCTTTCACCTCCTGTCCCATGTGACAATGGCGGCCACATTCAAGTACCCGTGACAGATTGGCACTGTGCAAGGTTACAAGGCACCACACGAACAATATTTGCACCTTTAAAATCCTCACAATGACCATGCAAGGCAGTTACTATTTTTTTCCCCCATTTTCAAGAAAACAAAAACAAAAGCAAGAAACCTAGGGCCCAGAACATAGGATCTCCTTATGACCTCAGAGCTTGTAAGAGCTTAATTAACACAATGATGGGCCCCAAGCCCATGTTTCTCTCATAACGCCCTACTACTTCTCTCAAAAGTAGATTTCCATGGGTTCTTGTCCTATCACAAATCTCAGCACATGTCTAGAGTTGGTCACTCGTGAGCGTGATGACCCGACACTGTCAGCTGCCCCAAGTATCCCTCAAAACCTACGTGTAAGCTGACTTGTTTTCAAAACAGACTCGACACCTAAGCCAGTGAGTCTCAACCTGGCTGTAGGTTAGTCACCAGGCATTACCAAGATACTGATGCTTGGGCTCCACCTGAAAAGAATCGGTTACTTCAAAGACTGTTGTGGGGAGGGCTTGGGCCTCAGTAAATTGAAAATCTGCCCAGGTGATCTGATATGCATCCAGGTTTGAGCATTGCAGGTAAAAGCACACAACTCCAGGATGAATGAAGGGCAACAAAAGTAAGTGGTTTTTCTTTTTCCTGCAGTCATATGTTTCTCTGTGGATCTGGAAATGCTGGTCAGGTCATCTGTCCACGCCAGGTAGTGGTTTGGTCCAGGCAGCCTCACCTCTGTTCCTTCTGGATTCCATCTCAGACAGCAAACTTCTTGTCCTCTGCACTCTTTGCTCTGTGAGTTTAAGATACAGAACCGGTAGATTATTCAGCATTCTCCTTTCGTTGAGGTAAAGTCCTTAGAGAACCAAAGTCTTAAAACTTAGTTGACAGGTGGTTGTCATATGCAACCAGTGGTGAAAACTTTCAAGCTAAACTTTTCACCCAGTCCCTGGAGTTCCCATGGCTAGAATGCTTGTCTCCAGTGACCTGGACTTTCAGAATTCCTGCTAACATTCCAACCTGTCATGAGGGGAGAGGTGAGAGAAGTCATTTAAGAACCCCGTCAGCCGGGACAGTTAGATAATTCCTTCCTGTGTCCTTTCCATGCAAATTGTATTAGTGGGGAAGGGTGTGATTTGCTTTTGCTTTGGAGGGAGTATGATTATGGTTGCTAACAAGGGTGTTCAAGAATCTTGTAGATCACATGGATATATACTCCAATATTGATAGTATAAACGAGGTATAATTTCACCTTGACTCTTTTAACTTATTATGGTTGTTATTTAAACTTACTCTGAACTTTGGTCTCAGGTTGTTTTAAATATGGGAAGAAGGCTCTGAAGTCAGACCACTTGGAGATGTGAGGTGAACTTTGACAAGTGACTTAAACTCTTTTAATCTCGGCTTCCTCATCCCAGAAGGAGGTGATAATAGGGCTTGCCTGTTAGGATGGTAGTGAGGATTGAAGGCGAGGTCAAGTTAAATGATTCGTATTGTGCCGAGTGCACAATGTGTGTCAGACGTTCTGATTTGTGTACCACGTCGGACCCTGAAATGAAAAGCACAGGCTCAGTTCTCACATTGCTGCATCCTCCATGCAGTGATCTTAGCACCCCAGTCCCCTGCAATTCAAAACTCACGGGTAATTTTTGTGCCTTTTTATAATCCCTCAGATTTCAGACCCACACCACAGCAGGCTCTGATGTTAGGAACTGGATGGGTGGCAGTAGGGTTTTGTCCTTCCTATGCGACGACACTTAGGAGGCATTAAATGATTATGCTTTATCTTGTTGGTTGAGTGTACAGTATGTGTTTGGCTGTGTGCGCGAATGTAGACAAAAATGTCTGAGGATGGAAGTGGTTTTAGCAAAGGTCATATTGTGGCATTATCTTTGAAAAGGAAGAAAACACAGGTTGAACACTTCCTCTTGAGAAAATAGGTGCCCCTATTAGCATTTGCTCAGAATCTCAGGGCAAAGCAAGCCACTGCCTTTGGGCTCTGTGCGCGGCTGTCTTGTGTGTGACGTGGGCACCGCTGCAGCTCAGTGTTCTGGAAGGTCAGCTGTAGACGACTGAAAACTGGGATGCTCGTGCGGATTGTTGTTTGCCTCATGGGAAACGGGCTGGGCCTAGATTCGACGAGGAGCTGTGGCCATTCTCTCTGGCCTGCTCTCAGTGCAAAACAGCAGAGTGTGCTTTGTTAATGAACTCAAAATGATACGGTCATGACAATGAATTATCTCAGTCTTTCTGAAAGTTTTCCACTGAACACTGTGAGATGCTGAGTAAAATCGAGAAAAACTACACGCTGTTGGCTGTTCTTAGGGATTCATCGTATGCGTCTCCATTACTGAGGTCTCGAAGAAGTCCTGCCATGAAAATACTAGGCTACCTTTAACTCAGTTAAATTGGACTTAGGCAACCCTGCCTCTCACAACATCCACTACATTCACAACTTTATGGAAGGGTACTTTGAAAAAACAATGGACTAAATACATTTTCAAACAAGGAGCTGTAAAAACCCCATTCATATTTCAACACCTGAATCCAACTAACAGCTGTATCAACTTTATATATGAATAAACATGTAAAAATTTCCAATCTATTTTCCGAAGAAGAATTCTATGCCATAGTCTCCCATGCAAGAAAAAAAAGAAAGTAGCCACCAAGCAAAATGATCTCAGAAAGAGAGAGACAGAGAGACACAGAGACAGAATAAAAGGTTTGTGGTGGCGGAGGAAAGGGAGAGTCAGACACCTTTGGGAGGAACTGTGGTGGTTATGAAGAAGATGAGATAGAAACAAATGAGGATTAAAACTCCTAAAAGAGCATTATTTTATGAAAAAAAAAAGCATTGCATGTAACTGTAAAATAAAGGGTGGTTCTATCTATCCATCTATCTATCCATCTATCTATCCACCTATCTATCCATCTATCTATCTCTGTATCTATAATGACTTTCCCAAGCGCACGTTCTATGCAGAAACACGTGCCTTCGTCAAATCCTCATTTGCTGGATCCTTTTCTCCAAGTAAATTGCTCCAAGAGACCGGAGCAAACTTGGTGACTGTGTCTCCAAGAGGAAAGGGTCCAACTTGCTGATCATGAAACAGAGGGAGGAGCTTCCCCCCGGGGGTGTGCGGGGGAGGGTCTTAACACTGCTGCTCGGGTTCTGTTGGGGAAGTGTCCAGGCCGTGAAAAGGCAGGACCAGACCCCCTTCCAGGAATAGCTCGGGAGTAGCCAGAAGACGAATGGAGGGGTCCTCAGGAGGCCACCCCGCCACCCCGGAAGAAAGGTCCCCATTAAACTCCCGATGGCGCCTTTGTTTCTGGCTCTGCTCTTTTGCCCTGTCTCAGATGTCCTTCCCCCGCACAGGGGAAAGGCAGCAATGCATACCAAACAGCACTGTGAACTTTCCTTCCCCCTGCCCCCAAATTGTGGGTGAGGGTGACAGCAGGCAGATAAGCATTTCCACAGCTCGGCGGGGAGCTGATCTCTGTCAGCCGGTTCAACTCTATTTGTGGTGACTCGAGTGGCAAGGGGCGTTTTTGTTCTGACAATCAGAATTTCAGCAAATGGAAAATGTTTCTTCACGCTGAGAAGTGGGAAATTCAATAATACTTCGGCTGGGTTCACGCTGAGTCGTGAAAAGAGAGCGACTGTGGAGAGGGCCTTGACTTGGAGAGCTGTGAGCGGCCGGCCCAGACTCGGGCCGCCGGCCGTGACTCGGGCGCCCTCTCCCCTCTCTCCCCCATTCCCAGGGGAGCGGACTGTTTCACGTCTGTTCGTGGAGCGTTTTGTACCGCAGACTCTCGTTTACCCTAGGAAACAGAATTAAGCCCTCTGAGATCTTACAAATCTCCGTTCTTCTGCATTTATATTATCACGTCACTACAGGACCACTTGCTGGAAGTCTTTAGTACGTGTCAGCCTGACCCAAAAGGCAGCGTTGGCGTGGGAACTCTGGAGCCCGTGGGAATAGCATCATGCGTGACGCTGGAACGTTTTTTCTCCTGTAGGGCAGTCACAAGGAGAGCAGGGGTTTCTGACTGTTTTTGTTCATGGCTCCATCAGCAGGATGGAGTAGGTGCTCTAAGAAGTCGATGGACGATTGTTAATCTGTAGGCGGGCCCATGCATCCTCAGCCACGAGCTCTGAGATGTCTAGTACTAAAGCCCGAAGTAAATTCAGTTTTACTTTCTTCTATTGCATGTGGTTTTGTAGAATCGCTCTGATATGTGATTCTATAGAAGACCTTTTTAGTAGTACGTTTCTTTGTAAGAAGCTGCGTCATTCAAACCTGATCATCATAGAAAAATTAGAAAGTGTAAATAACCACAAAGGAACCAAATAGCCATGTTTAACTGCTCAGAGATAATCACTGCTGTGGTTCCAGTGTATGTTCTTACAGATTTTCCTGTGCACATATTTATGTTTTTATAGTAATGAGGCTAGATTATATATGTATACACTGTTTTTTTTCCCATTTAACAGTATTACGTGAATCTCTACGTTTATGGATAGCTATCTGTATCATTTTTCCATAGTACCACCGTAGTATCTTAAGAATGAAACCAGAACTTAACCAGTCCCCTGTGATTGTACCTGTAAGTTGTGTCTAATCTGTTGCTTGATCATAAATGCCATGCACTTTCTGGTTATTGGAAGAGATTCACAAAGCCGTTTTTTCACAAGTGTAACCTCTTGTTGAAGAGAGCTGTCCCCCGTCCTGGCCCCTCAGGCTGACCCACCTGTGTCCCTTGGTGGCCCCTCAGTGAGAGCGAGGTAGCCACCGTGACACCTTGTGTTTGAGGCAATGGCTCAACATCAGCTCCGTTCCTTCACGCTTTTTACCTCTCATCTGTCTGTGATGATCACCTGGGTTTACCTGTATTCAGTTTTACGTTGTCTCATCGACTCAACTCTTTACAGCAGGACCAAGGAGGGGAAGAGGCAGGCAGGGAGCTGGGTCGAGAGCCGAGGGGAGCAGAGGGCGGAAGAATCAGTCAGGACGTCACCTTTCGCTGTGTGTAGATCTGCAGGTCAGGGGAGGTAATTGATTGTCGTCTACAGTCCGTACTGCTCATGGGTCATGCGCCCTCCTCCTGCTTTTCTGGAAGCTGCCACTCCAGCCATGACAAACCTGGCTGTCGCCATCCGCTGTCCGTGTACGCAGTTGTCCGGTTCTAGCAGACGTGTAGAGGGTCGTGGAAGTGGCTTTAGTCACCGGTGTACAGGACTCACATGGCTGTCGTCTCACAGAATCCTCTCACACCCAGTGTTGCTAGGTGAGCATCGCTGTGCCAGGCCCTGTTCAGTGAGGCGGTCCTGCATTTCGGATGCCGTTAGATTGTTCTGTTACATTCTGCATTCCATTCTGTGATTCTTAACATTTCTAGACATACAGGTTCACTCCTTGTGCTACTCAAGTCTGGGGTTTTGACAAACGCATAGCGTCCCCTATCCACCTGTACGACCCCAGCTTGAGTGCCTTCAGAAGTCCCCGTGCTTGGTCTGCCTGCCCCTCCCCCTCCCTCGGGCCGTGGGCAGTCACGGCCCCCTTTGTCATTCCCGTCGCCGTACGAATGGGATCCTGCAGGATGTAGCCTTCTCAGACCGGCTGCTTTCACTCAGCAACACACATCTAAGCTTCATGTACGACTTCGCGTGGCGTGACTGCTCACTCGCCTTTATCACTGAATGATACTCCGTTGCGTGGGTGTCGGTGACTCGTTTATCTATTTAGCAATTGAGGACCTCTTGGTGGCTTCCAGTTTGGGGGCAGCTGCGCATAAGCTTCCAGAAAATTCATGCCCAGGTTTTTACAGGTACGTAAGCTTTCCGGTCAGTTAGGTAAATCACACCTGGAAGCACAATGGCTGGGCTGCGTGGTAAGACTACGTCTAGCTTCATGAGATGCTCAAACTGCCTTCCAAAGTGGCTGCAACGTATGACATTCCCACCAGCATCTGACATTCCTGTCACTCTGCATCCTGGCCAGCTATGTGTGTCATCACCCACTCGGCGGGTTTTACCCTCCCTACTAGGTGTGAGTGTGGACCATTTTTGTCTTAGTTTGCAATTCTTCAATGAAAAAAAGTTGTTGAGCATCCTTGTGGGTTCTTTTCCCCCCATGTGTGTTATCCTCTTTGGTGAGGAGTCTGTTCAGATCTTTTGTTATTGTGGACACAAGAAGTCCATATATATGTTTTGCGAATATTGTCTCAACGTTGTATTTTGTGTTAGGATTGTGTGCCCCTCTGCGACCCTCACAGCTTGTATACAGTGCCCAGTGCTGATCGATGACGTGTCTCTGGTCGCTTCCGTGTGCCTGTGCTTCCTCTCAGTGACCCTCACTGCTGCCTCTCACTCCCTGAACCCTGTCTCTTCATTAGAAAAGACCTTTACGTTCTGGGGTCATCTCTGTCTGTCTCCAGGGATTTTCCTTTGTTTATTTTAAGGAAATGACCAAGATGATAACATGCTTATTCATCTACTGGCGACGAGATCCCCCAGTGAGAGTTCAAGTCTGTTTGTTTCCTGGTTTTAAAGACACTGAACAGGTCTGGGGCGAGTCAGTCGTGCCATGTCCTTGGCGAGGCTAATGGTTGTCTGTCTTCCTTTGCATGGCCTCCAGTCATCAAGCCACCTCTGCGCCACTTCCCACGCCCTGCTTATGCAGCTAGCTCCTACGCACCTTCCGTCCCAAAGAAAACTGAGGCGCATCCTGCAAGGTACAAGATGCTGGATCAGAGGATCAAAATGAAAAAGATTCAGAACATCTCACATAACTGGAACAGAAAATAGCTCAAGGGCAAGAGAGGGAGGGAAGGAGAGGCCCACCCAGCCCCAGCGGGATATGCCTGCGACCCCCTTGGAGGCCAGTGGGGCTGTGGAATCGTGGTGGACCCCACCAGGGCAAAGTGAAGGCTGTACCTGATTTTCCCCTGTGTTGTTCTGTTATAAATTCATCAGCTCTCGGATTTGGGGGTCAAGGCCGACTCCTGCCGTAAACCAGTAAGAGCATTGTCTCATGTGGCTTTTATTGGTATAAATCTTCCAGGGGCTAAATTGGACTGAAATTATAGTGATGCAACCTGCTCAGAAAAAAATGAAATTCCTCCCATTGGCACTGTTTGTATCCCTGGAAGTTGACTTTCCCCAATAAGACTGTTGGTTTAATAATCATTGTAGTTAAGGAATGCACTTCTAAGAACATCTTTTTAAGATTTCAAATGCAATATTTAAAATTCAAGTACACATGTAACTTTCAAAGTGAATGCTTTCAAAACAAAAGTTGTGATTCTGAATGTAACAACCTTAGAGGGAAAAGAAGACTTAGGAATTATTGTGCTTAGATATTTCTTCACAAAGCAAGTCTGAGTTAAATGTAAAGACCGTTTTTGGTCTCATTGGGTACCTCAGGCCTATAGATTCTGTAAGGCTATGAGCGTTTGCAGGGAGTGCATTTTGGCTCGGCGTTCTTCTAGTCCTGTTTTTGCAATCTCAGTAGACATCAGTGAGATGCCCAGGACTCAGAGATTCTAGGTTGGCGATTCACCATAGGTCCCGGGACAGGAGGGTGTAAAATGCTGAACCTAATTTGAATTCCTTATTTGAAGATTTTTCTCCATAAGGTTGGAGATGGCTTTAAGTTTCAGATTGTCTTCCTCACAGACCACATCTCTAAGTCCCTTTCAGGGCTCAGTTGCTTTCACAGCTGTTGGTAGAATGGAAGTCTATGACTCACCTCTCTCCGTGGTGGCATTTTTAGCCCTACTGTGTCTCTCTTGGAGTATTTACTTGGGGAAAAAGTTCACAGAAATCGTAAGGAAAGGTTCACAGCTAGAAATAGCTTTGCTCCCTTTGGAAATCGTCTGGTGCGGTGGAAAACTGTAGGTGTGGTGCTCTCCAGCCCTGTCCTGCCTGTTGCTAGTGGCAGGTCATCAGTCTAGTGGCCACGATCTGGAAAAGCCTCAGTTCACGTACCTTGAAAGTGGGATTCACAAGGCGCCCTGTGCCTTTTGTGATGACGATTAAGGGTAATGTAGGTTCTGATTGTTATTGCTGAGCCTGGAGAGTAGTGATAGATGCACAATAGGTGTAGTTATGGATTTTACATCCCAAAAGGGACTTTTCAGGACCCCTCACCCCATGCACACAGCATACAGAGAGAGAGAAAGAGACAGAGAGAGAGAGAGAGAGAGAAAGAGACAGAGAGAGACAGAGAGAGTGAATGCACGGTGCCCTGATGCCACAGCCTTTGGGGTCTGATTGCAAAGGCTTTTGGGTCCTCTCCTCTCATTCTCTGCAGTTCATTTCCAATAACTGAGCCAATTCCAGAGTTTAGTGCCCATCATGCTATGGAGCAGTTTATTTATATTGTGCTTTATAATAATATTTCAGGGAAATTTGATTACTATCCAAAAAGGAAAGTCACTGTGACTGTTTGTGAGAGAAGCGATTGTAGTTCGTAGCTCCCTGCTTGGTGCCGGAGCCAGAGGACCCTTCTGTAGGCTGGTAGTGTCCATCCCACCCGAATTAGGTTAACTCAACAGGTAATCTCTTCCTGTTCGTATACAGATGCCCTAGTGTTTGCTGCACAGAGCCATTTGGTCACACAGTGAAACTGCCCGCGAGGTAGTGGCCTCCTTGCTACCCAATAGATCATGGAGGAGAAGGGGGCGTTGTAATAAATCTACTGAAAGTCACCTCACAGGGAGATCGGACCATGAATTCCTAACCAGCAAGGTCATGGTGGGTAGTCATGCTCCCGGCATACATGCTTTTAGGACAAAGCTTATCTTGGTTCTAAGCCGGCCCTGCCCATTGTTTCCGTGCATCTAGGTTAACAGACCTTTGAAATGCCTCTTTTTCAGACCCCTTGGAAGAGTAACCGCCCTCAAGAGAGCACATGGTCTTGTTCACTGTCCTGTACTCCAGTCCGTCCCTTGCTTGCTCCCCACTTCATGTCCTCTTCCTTACATTCCCTCCTTCATTCCAAACGTGCAGGAGATACAGCAGGCTTTCCTTCTGGGAAACGTCTTTCTCAATCTGTTGAGATCTTGCTTCTAGGTGTGTTCTCTATTTGGCTCAAGTAGACTCTAATAAGCTCTTACAAAAACTAAGAAAAGTAATTGTTGACGTAAGAATGTCCAAAGCTATACAATTTTTATGAGTTCTTATGTCAACAGGCTTAACCCCCAAATGACGTCCGTCATCTAATCCTTGATACCTTCAGCCTTAGGCGTTGAGACGTCAGCGCGGCTGTGCTTTCTTGACTGCTTCTTGATGATCTTAGGGAACAAAGTTGGCTCCCTCTGTATTCTCTTTTCCCCAAGATGTTATTTTTCAACCATTGCTAATATTTTAATGGAGCAAATGCACAGATGCTGCAATCCTGCATTGCTTATAAAATGCCTACCATGTTATTTGCTTGATGAATTGTATAGAAATGCCAGATTATATATTCTTATAGCAAATAAAAAGATGTTTCTAAAGGACTTTCTAGTATGTGAGTCATCTTTTAATCCAGAATGCTGGGATTCATTTGAAAAAAGTTAAATTTCCTCTATGCTTGGCACTCTTCGGTCCTGAATGTCTTGTCGAGATGAATAGTATCACTCACTCTTTTCAAGTTGCTCCCTGATTGTACAGGTGATAGCATTTTTTAAACTTCCTCCGTCATATACCACAAACCCAATAAATGAATTTGTTCATATAAGTAACCCATAATAGCACCTAGCCTGTAGGTAAACACCTGTGTTGTCAATGCAGTTTGTATCATTCTAGGCTAAGCCATATAGCTAGCTAGTGGTTAAGAACTGGGATTGAGGGTCAGAAAAACCTATCACGAAATCGTGACTCTTGTCTTTTGCTTGCTTTGTGAGCTTTGCCAAGTTTCACGATCTCTTTGAATTTTAATTTTCTCTGCTGCAAAATGGGAAGAATAACAGTGCCTGGGTCCGCACAGCACAGGGCTGAGCATGTAGTAAGGACTCGACGAACGTCAGCTGTTACGTTTTGGAGAAGGAGTGGAGTGAGTGTGTGAGCCACGTCACTTTTGTGGCGTCAGGTAGGTTGTTAACATTCTTCAACTGCACTTGACCCATAATAGGTATTCCTACATTCAGTTGGAAGCCCGATGTCCCCCGACTCCTTCCCCTGTGTCCCTGCACCCTTGGAGTTCTTCCACCTCCATCTGTCGTTGGTCACGGCCACCTCCCGTGCTCATGTTCTCTGTCCTCTGATCCCGACCACCGCCCCGCGTCTTATTCCCTACGACTGCTGCCCCTCATTGTGTTCACGGTCACCCCGTTGCATTTCCCATATTCTGTTCCTTTGTTCTTCCTAAGGCCACCCGTGCAAGTGTTTGTTCTTCCAAAGGCCACCTGTGCAAGTGTACTCTGAAGAACAGCATTTACTAGGAGGTTCAGGATGATGGCACACTTAGAAGCAACTGCTTAAGTGAAAAAGGTCAACCTCGAGCTCCGTTAGTGTCCTTTGGTGGGGAATTTCTGGGGCTCATGTCTTCCTTTGACTTGCATGTGCCTCTGTCTTCCTGGATTTCCTCCTACCGAGGCGTGTCTTGCCTCGGCAAGTGTCCAAGCTGTCCTTCTCTTGCTCCCCACACCACGCAAGTTGTAGGTGTTTTTAAAGCTTTTGAACTCCCTCTGCCAACAAAGGGCATTTGCGCTGGGTCCTGCTCCTATGAAGGTCAAAGAATCTACAGAAGCTTCAAAATGACATTGTTTTCTCTTTAATAAAATCCAATTCTTAGGCAGGACCAGTCCCTGTAAGAAAAGAGCATTATAAGTCTCTCTCCCTCTTCTATCACCACCACGCTGCCCAGAGTAAGCCACTAGGAGTTCTGGTAGGTTCCCCCCACCCCGCACCTAGTTATAACGCCAAGCTCACGTGGTAGGGCGGTCATTGTCACGAACAGGTGCTCAGAGGACGCTCCTCCCCTTCTGTTCCTACCTCTTCCTACCCCCAGCCAGCCAGCCGTCCCGGGAGCACAGCCGCGGAGCCTTTGGACCGGAAGGCACGCCAGCTCGCCCACGGTTACGATTTCGAATCCCTGCGAAGTAGTGGGCGAGGGTGCGGGCGGTTAATACCGCTAGTTTTTAAGTCTAGGGCTCCCGGCCAAATCCCTCTCCCTAAGACAGACGGAAGGCCAGTTTCTCATCTGCAAGGTTTGAGTTTTCTTCCCCACTGACTGCCAGCTTCACGCAATCAATTATATCTCCTTGATCCAGTCCATTTAAAAAGAAAAACATCACATTGGGCCAACACCTTAGTTTATTGGGAGTCTGCGAAATTATGTTAGAAGTGAGGTGCCCTAGGGCTGCGAGTTGGAGGCAGGTTGAAGACAAATGACGTGGCTCCTTGCTTTGCCCCAGGCGCAGCTGACAGTATCCACGGTAAGGCCAGCTGGGGCCAGGGAAGGCCCGTCAGAACCAGCTGGGGCCAGGGAAGGCCCATCAGAACCAGCTGGGGCCAGGGAAGGCCCTTAGAACCAGCTGGGGCCAGGGAAGGCCCGTCAGAACCAGCTGGGGCCAGGGAAGGCCCGTTAGAACCAGCTGGGGCCAGGGAAAGCCTGTCAGAACCACAGGAGGAGGAAGTGGGTCACTGATGGTGCAAAGTATTGTTTTTAGGACTAATTTAGAAGATTTGTGAACATTCGTTGTAACTTTGTTATATTCAAAGCACACGAAAAACTGCCCCTTGGGACTAACAGGTGCTAATAACTAGAGAATACCGGGTTCACCTGTTCTTAATGTCCCGCTCGGATTCTCCGTGGCTCTTCTCTGGCACGCGTGGTTCTGAACGCTTAAGTAAGAGGTTCAGCTGACCTGTGCTTACAGAAACACCGTGTCCGGAAACCAGCCGTTAGGGAAACAATTCAATCATAAACATTACCCTTTTAGCAGCATCTCTTATGACTCACTGGGTAAAGGAAGATTCCAGACTTTAAGAACCAAAGGGGAAAGGATGCTAAGTAAACCTAACAACGGAGAAAAATGTGTCCAATCAGAGCTGCTGAAAAGCTGCAATTACACGACATTGCTCGAGGACGACAGACTTTAAACTTGGTTAAAATGGTTGAGAACAAACTAGGTCCCAAATATTAATGTATTTTAATATATTTAACTTTTTAAATAAACCTGTGTGGGAAGACTTGTTTTCCTTATTGCTAATCAATAAATGAAGACTCAAAAGGTTCAGTTTTGGCAGGGAGTTTGCTGAGTTCCTGGCCCCCTTACCCTCTGAGGATACTCAGCACAAAGGGGTCCCATGAGCGCTACGACATTTGAACTTGAGCATTCTACACCAGGAAGGCATGTAGGTACCCCTGGGTGGTCCTGTTTAATGAATGTGCCTTTTCTGGGGGACAGAGTTCCTCATGAATGACATCTGTCACCTTCAGCACTATTTTGTGCCACTTCCCTCTGCCTGGTTTCTGACTGAACAAGGCCTGTCCCCAATTTGCGTTCACATCACTCGGTGTGTACGGAGTGCTGTCTCCAGCCAGTCTTCCTGTTAAATGCGATTCTCCGAGACCCGCAGAAAAGTTCACGTCTGGGACTGAGCTGCTCTTGACTAGAGTGATCTTCTGCCCAAGTCAACCCTCAGAATACTGCATTTCCACTTCTTTATGACAATTCAGCAATTCTGCCTTGAATTACATAGATCTTAATTGTTCCCTGCTACAGTGTCATCTCCGGGAGAGCAAGTCCATTCCTTTGTTTGTTTGTTTGTTTGTTTGTATTCTCTGTGGCAACCAACAAATGTTTTATTTAGGGGTGTCCAAACTTCTGGCTTCCCTGGGCCACAGTGGAAGAAGCAGAATTGCCTTGGCCCACACATAAAACACACCAACGACAGCCGATGAGCTAAAAAAAAAAAAAAGGTCACAAAAAAATCTTACAAAGTTTTAAGAAAGTTAACGAATTTGAGCTGGGCCGCGTTCAAAGGCGTCTTGGGCCGCCTGAGGCTTGGACAAGCTTGCTCATATGAAACAGATCCTCAAAGGTATAATGGCTGGAGACGGTACCAAACCAGAGGAACAAAGAGATAGAAACCACATCAACACGTGACAAATACATGACCACATCTCGTCCTCTCTTTACTTACACCAGATGTCCCTAATCAGTCAGAGCACTAAGACCAGAGACAGCCTGAAAAGCCTTCCCAACCCAGAGTTCCATGCAATCGGTTCTAAACATTGGAGTTTCCGTTCTGTTGAAATCCATGTGTCACCCTTGGATGAAGCCATACCCTAGTTTTGCCTTTATTCTAATTCTCTGCTGATTCAACATCTCTTCATGTGTCAAAATCTCAGTTGATTCAGAAAAAGGAATATATGTTTAAAGCTGAAAGTGTCATTATACTTTCTTAAAAAAATTAAAAATGACTTTACTGCTCATATGTGTTTTTCATCTTTAGACTCAAAATTCTTAGAGAAGAAAGGAATACAGCCTCGCCCTTCTAAGTGGATGATTCACCTAAGCCATTCTGACCTGCAAATCTCCACTCATGGAGGTCCCACGTGTCCCCAAATTTTGGAAACAAATACCTGAGTGTGATCTCCTTATTCCCTAAAACTGGCTAAAAATGCCTCCGGTGATGTTGCATCAGGCAACACAGCTGTGTCTTCAGTCAACTGTCTCCGACCTGAAAAGAATGTGAAGGTCAATTAAGCCACATGAAATGTGTCACTGAAAGGACATCACACATGGCTCACTTCTGGGAATGAGGCTGCAACCATGCTGACCTGGTGGCAGGAGGACTTGGGGACTGCACACACTTAAAATGGATTGATTTTCATTTGATGGAGCCGAGCTACAGCTCCCGCCCGACGAGGCCCCACTCGTTTCTGATGCTGCACTGCCCCCTGGTGTCCTTCAGCGGCATCCACCGTTGGCTGAGTTCCGGCACGTTAGTGGGGCCAGTTCTCAGCTGGATGAGTGTTGGAGCTGGAATCGGAAAGGGGGGCGGCCGTGGGGAACACCATCCGCTTTCCGTGACAGCGCTGCTGCATTTGCATATAGGGTCATCTGTTATGGAACCCCGGGCTCGGGTTCGGGCTCGGGTTCTTGAGTGTCGTATTGTGTGTGTGTGTGTGTGTGTGTGTGTGTGTGTGTGCCTGTGCCTTAACCTATGGAGAAAATGTAGTTGGGGGGGTACATTGAGAGACAAATTGTAGACATCCTCGTAAATATAATAAAGAACTCTAAATAAGAGACTGTATTGGTGACGTTTTATATACAGAAATAAATAACACTTTATTTGTTTACGGCCCCATTTAGTTACATAATTACCATTTAACCACAGCAGCAGTAATCTCTGTTTGTTACCCCTACCATGCTCACAGGCTGGCAAACCTGCACCCCCTCCTCCACCTGGGAACATCTAATTGCCTAGCTTGCTTATGTTTAGGGACGGCCAAGGTGACACACTTCTGGCTAAGGAGATGTTACGCTGCCTTTCCCAGTTCTTTCTCTGGCCCGGAGCACTGACCTTTGCCTGGGTCTACAGCAGCGCTCTTGGCTCTGTGAGGTCATGCTGAGCACGAAAACGGAATCCACCATGCGGACTGGGGCGGCACACAAGGGCTTGCTTTCCTGAGCATGTCACTGAACCGCCACATGGTCCTTAGTCTGACTTTTCAGGACAGATAAATGCAGAGTCATAGCCACTGAACCTCCCAGAGGGATTTTTTTTCATTACAAAGTTGATCATGTCACTTCCCTTGCTGCACACCCCAGTGGCTTCCCACTGCCTGCAGGACGCGATCTGAGCCCTAAGAATAGCCTGGGTGCTCTCTGTGCGCCTCAGGCTGCACCTGCCCCCGTCATCGTCCCTTGTCCCTCCCACACGTGCTCTAGCAGCTCCAGCTGCTGGAAAACCAGTCGGCCCAAAGTTCAAGGCCTTTGCGTGCCCTGTTCCTCTGCTTGGTCTGGGTCCACGGGTGAGCCAGGATTGGGGGTTGCGGCGGGCAGGGACCCAGCAGGAGGGGCAGCACCTGGGGCATGGTTGTGGGCAGGCTGAGCTGGTTACGATGTCACGGCCTGGGCAGCAACTTGGAGTCACTGTGGGTCAAGGTCACGATCCAAGAGGAGCTGCTCACTGAGAAGAGGGAGCTGAGATGCCGAGGTTGAAAGGCTGAGGAGCCACCCTGCCCTGAGAATGTGCTCTTGAGAGGCCCTCAGGAGGACTCCCGCCAGTGGCCGGGCTGCTCAGCACAGCCACCGTTATCGGACATATGCCACAGCCCCACGGCGTACTAGCTCTGTGACCTTGGACTAGTGAGTTCATCCTTGAAACCAGCACTTCCTTATTAAGTACGTGTAATAGCAGCTGGAATGCTTCTGTGACAAAATGCTCGTCAGCTTCACAGCACAGTGCCTAGAGCGTTGTCAGTGCTAACAAATGGTTCTTTCCATTCCCATCGGGGCCACGCGTGCCTCCAGGGGCCTTCTAAAAGTGGGAGCGTTACTTCTCACCCGCGGTGAGATTTCCAGGGGCCCTGGGGGGGCTCTCTGCCCACTCCCCTCCCCATAACTTTCCCCTGAGCTGCCTGAGGACTCAATGAGGCTTTAGCCCATTCACTGAAAGCTGTGATCGCTCTTCAAATTTTCTCTAGAAGAGCCGGTGTGTGCTGTGCGCGCATGCGTGCCTGTGTACTTAGGGAGTTACTACTGACGTCAGACAATGATGTTAGTGAACAGAAAATTTTCAAGAATCCTGAGAGATCTCAATAGACAGTTGTACAGCATGAGCAGATGGTCGCCACCGAGTTTGGAGGCTGAGAATTTCAGGGTGGGGGCAGCAGGTGGGGGCCTTTGCAGGGGGATGGGGATGAGGTGAATGGGGGCAGGTTAGTGAGACCAGGAGGGGCGCCCAGTGTTCTCCAAAGGGAAGCAGCACATTCTGAGCATTTCCCATGACAATGTCTGCGTGGGACAGGCTTTCACATGGTCATTCATCACATCCGTCCCACATCATGAGCAGGAGCTACCCCTTGGTGGGGGCTACACAAGAGAAAGGCGGGGGGAGTTCAGCGCCCGTGTGAAGCCGCACACCCGGAGACTGGTGAGGCCTGTGTTTGAACCCTGGTCGGCCCGAGTCCAGACCCTGGCTCCTTTGCTGGCTCACCACCGCCCAGGGAATCGGTGGGCCCCCTACAGGCCTTTGTTCGTTTGGTGCGCTGTGCCTGGAAATGAGCTCCCTCAGGCTGGCCTCTCAGAAGCACCTCCTCTCCTAGCCGTGGTTCTTCTCAGGCCACACCTGTTTCAAATGAGTTTGTGTTCGGATCTGCTTTTCGTCACCCATCCCCCTTTGTGGCCTGCTTGGCCAAGTGGCTAGAAGGAGGTGTGAAACCATAAACCCCTCGGGCCCACCCCATCACCTAGGGCACCTATGAGGGTGTTGGTGATGGGGGTGGGGAGGAGCTGGGGGACCTTGGGGACTGGGAAGAGACACTCCCGCCCAATGAGAAAGCAAATTTCCCTTGAGCATGATCATGCTTTTCAAATTTTTAATTATCTCACCTGGGTACTAGGTTAGATCATTCCTCTCATTAATCATGACTGAAATCTGAGTATTTCAAAATGGCTATTGCAGCAGAAATAGGGAAGAGTTTAGGCTTTAGACTTGTACTGCACTACATTTGGAGTGGGGGTGACATTTTGTATGTGAAAGAATGAATTCAGAGCATTATCAGAAGGAGGTCAGTTTGAACCACTGAAAAGCGCAGCTCTCGTGCTCGGCTTCGGAAGGAAAGGTTTTCCTATACGTGAAGACGAAAGGACCAAGCTAGGGTCAGGGCGGTAGTGTTCATGTATTTATTTTTCCCTGAAGTTATGGTTAGCGTTAGGTTCGTTATCATGAACAAATACTTTGTAATTAGAAGATAAACTGCATTAAGTAGCCAATTTAAAACGCCCCAAGCCTGGCCTTTTATGCCAATGTCACCCTTCACCATCTCCCACGTCTTCATGGAATCATCTACATAAGCTATTACCGTAATTTGGGGTGTCACCCTGGTTCTCTTTCTTACACACATGCGTGCACTCACACAGATTTTTGTGTACTCACAGTCTTAACACTATCAAATTTTTATCTCTGAGAAAAAAATCTTCACGAAGCAAAACTAAACCCCAACCTCGTCTAAGGATCGGGATCCAAATCAACGCCTGCCCTGAATTAAAGGCGCCGACATTGGCCGGGCAACTGCAATGTGCCAGTGTGTCCAGCAGGTGGCGGTGGTGTACAGAAAGCAAAGCCGCTTCTGGGACGACGGTCCTGAGGGTAGAGAATGGAGGCTTGCTGGGGACATTGCATTTCGGTCAGCAAGCTGTATGGAGCGCTTCTCCTCTCCCGGCACCACCCTCGGTGTGCAGTGGACCCAAGAGGACTGAGGCAGGGTTTCCCCGCGTAGGGCCCTCCCATCTTAGGGGAGAAAGCGTCCTTGTCTACCAGGCAGGGACATTCATTTAAGCCGCTCTTGGAAAATCACTTAAACCCACACCTTGAGCACTGCAGGTGGGGATGTCAAATGGCACAGCTGCTGTGGGAAACAGCGTGGCCGCTCCTCAGAAAGTTAAAAATAGGGCTACCATGTGATCCTGCAGTTCCAATTCTGGGTGCACACCCAACAGAATTGAAAGCAAGGTCTCTCAGCGGTACTTGCGCAGCGTGTCCTCGGCCGTCATCACATGGCTGGGCCGAGAAAGCAGCGCGAGTGTCCACAGCCAGACGCCCAGCCACCATGAACGACCAGCCTTCAAACGCAAGGAGATCACGACACGTGCTGCACCATGCGTGAGCCTGAAGGAAGGACACTGTGCTAAGTGAAATAACCCCGTCACAGAAGACAAATGCTGTAGAATTCCGCCTCATGAGGTACCAGAGTAATCCGACTCAGAGAGGCGGCGCGAGGACAGGTGGCGCTGCGGGGAGGGAGGGTACTGTATGGTGGGTACAGAGTTTCGGTTTTACAAGATAAAAACATTGTGATGGAGATGGATGGTGGGGATGGTTGCACAGCGACATGAACGCACTTACCGCTACTGAACTGCACACTTACAAACGGTTAGGGTGGTAATTGCTGTGTTCTGTGTATTTCCCACGCACACACCGGAACCCCACCCCAAGCTCTTCCGCTGTGTCGGCCCTCACTGTCGGGACAACGAAATCCCTAAGGCAAACCCACACACGTGGCTGGGCAGCCCCGTCAGTGTGAGACCTGGGAAGAGAGTGTGTGTTGGCGTTTGCTTGGCCAGTGTAATAGGTGTGTCATCCATCCATTGATTCCATAGGAGCATGATACTCGATTTCTTTTACAATTGCAACCTTTCGAAGGTGCAGAAGAACACAAATCACCTGCCTCAGAGACCCGGACCCAGGAAGCAGAAAGGCAGCATTGCTAATTGCCCATCTACTCTGGGCCAGGCATTCTAGTTAGTAAGCATTATTACCACCTCAAAGAGACAGGATCTGCCCTTATTCTCTCTTGGCAGGTAAGAAATCCGAGGCCCAAAGTTCACAATGGTCCCCAGCAGCCCGAGTTAGGGAGGGGCAGGGGCTGGGCCTGATTTCTGACTCCCGTAATACTCTCCGTGTGGTCTGACCAGGCCACAGCAGCCTCTGGATATTTGCTTCCACTGCTCTTGTCACTCGTAAATGTCGCACTTCTCAGGTGTGCAAGGAGCTCCTGAGGCGTTTGTAAGAAGTGACGCCCTGATGGGGGTTCGGCAGGGGGTTCTGCATTTCTGTCAAGCTCCCATGTGACTTTGAAGGTGCCATTGTGGGGACTGCTCTTGGAGGAGCAAGGCTTCCATCTGCGGAGGGTCCCAAACTTGCTCAATGGTCTCAGCAGCTTTTTGTCTCAGGACTCGAGGGCAAACTAAATTCCCATGCCATTTTTTAAGTTGTTTGGTCCCAACAACCAGAAAAAGCATAAGGGTGAGACGACAGGTAAAAAAGGACAATAGGAGGGGGAACAAGAGGGGAAATGACACTGAGGAGAGAGGAAGCAACCAGCAAAGACCACCTCCGAGAGCCTGGCAGGTCCGACGATCTGAGGACCAGATCGGAGAACGCGAGCAGGTTTGGGGGGATGGAAGCAGAATGTCGCAGGGAGGCAGCGTGCGGCGGGGGGGCTTGCAGGCGCTGCACGGGACACTGACCACTGTGGCCCCACTGACGCGAAGCCTTGGAATGAGAGGACAGGGGGGAATGACAGGATGTGGGTTGTGTTTCACTTCGGGGTGGGGGGTGGAGGGTGGGAGTCAGTCCCTGCGGGAGGCAGGTAGAGGCAGCTCCCAGGAACCCCCATAGGACCCTCCCCTCCCCAGGTAGGTCCTCCTCGTTCCCCAATCATCAGGAAGAAAACAAACTAGGCTCAGCTGGCAGTTGCTCCCCAGGTACAAATTCTAGCTAAGGGACCCATTACGCACCAGGGAATACGAACTCATACACAGAAAACCAGGAGCATCCCAGAGGCGGACACAGCACGGAATGGGCACCAGCCTGGGGAATCTGCCAGATGAAGCCGATTGAGTAAACCAGGCAGAACGTCACTTTAAAATAAATTCAAAAGCGAAGGACGAGGCGATCTGCACAACCAGGCTGGACGAAGCCGTCATCACAGGTTTTGGGTAAAAAAACCAAAACAATGTCAGAGTGGCCGTAACGACCTCGGGGACGACTTGAAGGGCAGGACGGATGCAGGCAAGAAGTGAATGTGTGAACTAAGACCCGGTGGACGAGGTGTTTCGGGGGGGGGGGGAGGAAAAGGACGGAGAGGTGAGGACACACGACGTGCTGACAGGCTCGCAGGCGAGGACCGCCAACGTCTCCGTGGTCGGAGCCTTGGGGGGAGGGCCACGGCCGGCGACGAGCGTGGGAAAACGTGAGGATCCAGACGTTCTCCTACTTAGAGGACCTGGCCGCCTGTCACCCTGTCCCGTCGGCTTTCTGCGTGCCACACACGGGCTTGCCTGGAATTCCTCTGAGGAGCCTTGGCCCTTCCTCGGGGGCGAACACGGGCTCTTCCCACGGCCTGGGACCATTCCCGTCTCCCACCGCGATTCTGCACCTGGGCAGCTCTCACGTGTCCTTCAGATGTCAGTTTGAAGGTCATTTCTTCAAGGCAGATCTTCCCGACCGCCCCTCTGCCTCCCCAGCTAGGTCAGGCTCCCTGGTTACAAGCCCCCAGAGCCCTGCCATGGTCAATACAATTGTATTAAATACTTAACGGAACTATTTCCCATTTGATATCCGTCCTGGCGGCCAGTAAACTGGTGGGCAAGGCTCTTCCCGGCCTCTGCACCACCGCGTCTGCTGTGTCTCGCCCTGGGTTCGGTCGGGATTTGTTGAATGAATGTGAGTATTAAATTCTGAGCCAAAGACCATAAGAGCCACCAGGTTGACAGGACTATGGGTTCAGAACTGACACGTTGAGAGTGAAGTGGGGGCAAGATGTTCGCAATAGCAACAGAAAACGGGGGCGCTGGGACGTTCAGGAGGGCTGGGGAGGAAGGAGGGTGGCCGAGCTCACAGAGGGCGAGGCTGAAGCACACTGAGAGGGGACAGCTCAAAGTCAGAGTCAGAGAGAGGACAGAGGCAGATGCAAAAGCGTCTGGTCCAGGAGCCCTTCCAGGCAGAGAGCCCTTCGGGGTTGTGGCGGGGCGTGGGGAGGGGATTAGGTGCAAATGTGACCAGGGTTCCAATCCCAGGGATTATACCCACGTGAGCCCTGGGCACTTACTTTTCTGAGAACCTTCCTCCTCCTCAACCTCGGTGAGTGGGACTGTCGTGAGGAGGGAACCCGAGTCGGTTGGAGAAAGGCACCTGGCCCAGGACAGCTATTCGGGCAGCCCTGTCCCTGCACTCCCTCTCCTCGGTTCGCCTTCCTTGTGGAGCCACGGAGGTTGGCTGGGCACGGAGCCTGGCTCTCTCAAGACCAAGCATCTCAGCAGGTGTTTGTCTATGGGCTGGAGCCTCCTGACTAGAGCTCTTCCAAGGATTGCTGGCAATCTCTCCAATTCCATTATCGTGGTGATTTAACCTCCAGCGCTTCACATGAAGCTCCTACCGTGCTGTCTCTGCCACACAAGGACGCTAAGCTGTCTCCCAACTTAAAGTCCCTGGCTTCTGTAGACTCCATCAGACTGCTCTGTGGTTGGTCTATCTCCAACCACAGCCTCCCAAATTAGATACCGTGACATTCCAAACCTGCGCTGCCCAGTACAGTAGCCACATGTGGGTGTTTAAATTTAAATTAATCAAAATTAAATATAATTAAATATTGAGTTCCTCGGTCTCACAAGTCACATTTCAAATGCTCAGAGCCACAAGGCAGCTTATGCCTGCCACATCGAACAGCACAGGCCTAGAACATTCCCATCGTCACAGGGAGTTCTGTTTGTAGCACTGTCCCCAACAACCAGGTGTCATTTCCTCATCTAAGGAGCCCTGTTGTTGAAAGGCAACCATCTCTGAATGGTGAACTTAATCTCCACTCTGGAATTTTCTCTTTGTTGACCTGCTCTCCTCCTACTCCCGACCAGGGTTCGATGTGCAATGAAATGGATCTGGAATATTCTGCCTTTCACCAAACACTGTGTCCTTGACTTTGGGGGCAGGGATATTTTGGGTTGCGATTTGTCCATATGCACACACACACAGGCATGCAGCTGAGGCTTTGGTTATGGAACCTGCGTCTTTAAGCCTCTTGTGACAAATGGAGAACACTCCCTGTCTCTCTCTCCAATGAATACCTGTGGCTGATAGGAATTTTAGTGCAGGGACTGGTGAGACCAGGCATCGGTTTCCTGTAACTCTACTACCTGGGCAGTGATGCTTTAAAGAACCACAAAGTATAAATATTTGTACTTTTGGGAAACGCGCGCTGCTCCTTCACGGAACGCCCCCCCCCCGGCGGGGGAGGGAAGCCTCCTCTTGGCTCGGGGTCTTCAGAGCAGAGCTGGCCGGGGGTGGGGCGGGGTAGGAGCGGGCTGGCAGAACGACCCCCTGCTGACGGCTGCGTAGGTTCTTCATTGCTGGCTCTTGGCTTCGCTCTGCGGGACAGCGACTGTGGATTTGGCTGCGGCTCAGGCGGAACCGCCCGGGACGCCGCTGGGCTCGGAAATGCGCGGGGTGCACAGAGGCAGCGCACGCTGCCGTTTATATGAAACCCCACCCATGACGCACGCAGTGGGGCCCCTCACCCCGCCGCACGTGGGAGGCCGGGGCTGCCAGTGAACCCGGGACTGCAGCGCCCCGAATCATGCCGCTGATGCCTTCTACCCTGCTCAGCAGGGAGCGGGTGGGGAGGAGGCTGGGCTGCGGGGACCGGAGGCTGTACGCCCCGTACCCCGCTTCTGTGTGCTCTCGTACACGTCCCAGTACGATGTTCTTCCAGCAAAAGACGACCCCGGACACCGAGGCTCAGGCCGGGTACAGCACCGCCGGGCCCGTCTCCGCCCCGCGTGGCAGCCGCCGGTGGCCGGGCCCGTGCGGCAGGAGCGGCGGCGCGTTCCCGTGACCGTGCGGAATTCACCTGCGTTCCATGGCGGCCGCACCGGGAGAGGCAGGGGGCACGTGGCCGGGGGCAGCGGGGAGGGCTCCTGCAGAAGGCCACGCTGCTTCCTGATCCCCGGGGCTCGGGGCCCGGGAAACTGCCCAGCGCAGCGGTCAGCGCCGCAGGAACCCGCGCAGGAGCAGCGGTCAGCGCCGCAGGAACCCGCGCAGGAGCAGCGGTCAGCGCCGCAGGAACCCGCGCAGGAGCAGCGGTCAGCGCCGCAGGAACCCGCGCAGGAGCAGCGGTCAGCGCCGCCGGCACCATGCGGAGGAGCAGCGGTCAGCGCCGCCGGCACCACGGGAGGAGCAGCGGTCAGCGCCGCAGGAACCCGCGCAGGAGCAGTGGTCAGCGCCGCCGGCACCACGCGGAGGAGCAGCGGTCAGCGCCGCAGGAACCCGTGCAGGAGCAGTCCGAACGCCAAGGGGCAGACCCGCCAGGCAGTTAAGGAAGCGTAACGTCAGGGCCCGCACTGGCCTGGGCCTCCTTCCGTCCGGGTGGCCTGGGAGCCACAGAGTGTTCAGGGAGCAGGGAACGCAGACGGCCACCAGGAGGCGTTTCTGCCAAGTTGCTGAAAGATTGTGGGAAAAAGCGCCTAAACATTCCAGGTTCCAGAACGTGGATCTGCCACGGGGCTCCGCCTCGCCTGCCCCCTCCGCCGGCCTCCTCTCCGGCTTTCCCACGGCTCCTTATACGTCTGCCTCTCAGCCTACCTTCCTCCCCTGCTGCTGGGTGGGGGCCCCACGCTGGGAGCTGGGGGTCAGTTTAGTTGAAGGCTGTAGTTCCAGAACCCTGATGGGGCTCACAGCCTTGACTCCACTTACCCTAGTGGGCGTTTCAGACACTTTCCCTAAGATGATCCCGGCACTCATGAACAGCCGGAGGAACCCCTCCAGGTGCCCAGCAGCAGCTAGTAGCTGAAGAAGATGGGGGACAGTGGTCATTCCTCCACACCCAGCTATCAGGATCCCCAAGATGGACAGCTGGCCCTTCGCTGTACACAGCCATCAAAGGACCAGGACTTGGTGTGACAGGAGGTCCCGGGCGAACTCACGGCTAATATGCATGGAGCGGGCAGATCCTTGCCTTTATTGTAAACAGTGAGACCCTACTAAGGAGGGTCCATCACGGTCCGATTTATGTGTGGGGAAAGGTCACTTAGCTGCTAAGGAAAGAATGGATAATGCGGGGCTGGAGTGGCCTGCTGGCCTCCCTAAGGCGTAGGGTCTGCCCGGAGTGATTCCATTGATGGAGTCAGGAAGCCGAGTATTTAGTCATGGACTTCTCGGAAATGACTCTCCACAGGGGGCGTGGACAGAAGTCATGAAAAGGAACTAATTTAATTCACTCCTTTCTGGATCACAGGTTAAACCTTCCTCTGAACATTCTCTGCTCTGGAGCCTCCTTGTAAGGGGGATATTTTTCAGAATAATTCTGGACCACGTAAACAAAGAGCACTGGGCTAGGAGTTCAAGGGCCTGAGTTTCGGTTTCAGCTTTTTGTCCATGTTCATTTCCCTGGAGATTTAGCTTTCTGACAGTTGCTTTTAAGGGTCAGATGAGGTGACAGAGGAAGAAGATGGATCAAACACCCGGGCTCAGAGCACACTGTTCCTTTCCTGATGGGCATGATTTAAGTAGTGATTAAGCAATACAATTTAAATACAGGGGGTCAGCACAAACAACCCCCCTTTTTATAAGCTGGCAATCTCTATCAAATCTTTTATTACAAAATTAAAAGCATGTAATTCTGTAACACGACAATGTCCCACTGAAGCACACTAGATAACATGTTAGGGCAGCGTTCTCAACCTGTGGGTCGCGACTCCTTTGGGGATTGAATGACCCTTTCACAGGGGTCGCCTAAGACCACCAGAAAACACATAATGTACCCATGCAGACCAGTCACACATGTGTAGAGAGCAGCTACCAATAATTTTGTGGTTGGGGGTCACCACAACATGAGGAGCTGTATTAAAGGGTCGCGGCCTTAGGAAGGTTGAGAGCCACTGTTTAGGGCGTCACTTTGGCTGGACCCTGTTGTTTGCGCATGGTCTGACTGATAAACATTACAGTGTATATGGTTTTTCTGGAATTCTAACACATAATGATTACTGCACGAGGATCTGCAGTTTGCTGCTTTTATTTAACACTCAAGGTTGACGTCTGGCGTCAGATGAAGCGCGGTGGTGAGGGCGAGCACAACTGTCTTTCGTTTTCTGTTTCTTCTCCTCGGCATCTCCGGAAAGATGAGGAACCTCACCTCCAGGAAGGACCTGCTATTGCAGGCTAGGAACAGTCCCTTTCTTTTTGAGAACGGTCAGCTGACATCTTGGATTTCCCAGGGCAGAGCGCCTTTCAAATAGTATTGTTTGCCCCGTAAATACACGTATCTGTGCAGTCTTTCGCCCTGGGTTTTCAGGGTCAGAAGTTATGGTCCTCGTGGTGTTCTGCACCTCTGTAGACATGATCCAGTTGAACGCAGCTGCGTATCCAGGAGACCAGGAGGATAGTCTCAGTTCCTCCACTGGTGCATCATTCACTGCCTTGGGGAGTTTTTGAGTAAAACTTTCACACTTACAGATTACAAGTGGCAAGGGAGCCTCATTACCAAGATGACAGAGATTCTACACCAGCCATCATGTAACGAGCCTCTTATTCTCAGCTAGGAAAAGTCATTTCTTGACTAATTTATTTTCATAACTGCATGCAGTCTTTAAGAAAACAACTTAGGACCACAGAGGTAGCGGGCGTGGGCAGCAATCAGTTAATTGTATTTAAAAGAAAACACTGCGTGAGTCCTTTGTGGATCTTCCACACCAGCTTCTGCCACTTCAAGTGATAATTAAGCATTAGAGGTTGGCTGTGTGATCTCAGGCAGCAGCTGTTAAAGAGGGTCTGGATTTAAATGAGGGGCCAGCACTGTGTGGGGCTTTTGAAAGGGAGCTCAGCGTCTCCTGTCCAGTGTCTTCTCATCCCAGGTAGCCTGGAATTAGGGTAGATGCTGCCAGAATGAATACACGGCCAACTGGTTTACCAGTTCTTTTGGGATGCCTTTAATGTGGGCCTTCTTTCTAAATGGGGTGCCATGTAGTGTTTTTATTTTCTTCCTGTGACTATTATTTGGACAGAGGGACATCATTCACAATGTATTGAGTTCTACTGCAGTTGGAAGGCAATGCTCATTATTGAAGATCTACTTTACCTGGCCAGGAAAGGGCCACATGGGTCAAGGAAGTGAGGGAGATCATCCCCATGATGTCCAGGGCTGGTGAGGTGTTCTCACTGGCTTTGTCCCTCACCGTGAGTGCCTCTTTGAGGCTGAAGACCATTTTCCCCAGAAAGAGGGGGGGCTGGTCTTTCAGGCAAGGCTGCAGAAGTGATGGCATCTCCTCACTTGACATACTTGCTCAGATGCTTTGATTAAAGCCCTGTAATCGCTACCTATTTAATACCCAGCCACTGGGGATTTGGCAGTAGAAAAGGCCCAGCCCACCCTCTGAAGGTGTCTTAAAAGGCCCCACGTTACAGATGCATGGGGCTTTTTAGCTTATAAGGTCCTTTGCCATACATTAGCTCATTTAATTCTCAAATTGTGAAGAAAACCAAGTAGGGATTAGTATCCTCATTTTCAAGGTAAAGAAACAGACTCAGAGAGTTCCAGGAACTTGCTCAGTGTGGCGGCTGGGGCTGGAACCCAAAGCCTGTGTCTCTACAGCAGTGAGTCTAGTTTCCACCACCCCAAGAAGTAGAAATGAGGAGCATTTTTTTGAGCAACGTGCGAGTTTGTTGAGCATAAGCGGCAGGAGCACCCCTCAATTCCTCACCCCTCTGCCCCCACCCCCATGCTTGTCCAGTAAATCTGACAGGACAAGGTTGCATCTGTGTTTTCTTAGTGAGAATCCCTCAGTAAAAATTGCTGCTGGTGGTGATAAAATCCTACTATCCACCTCCCTGTAACCGCTTTTGGCTTCTTAAAGATTTTATGGTGGCTCGTTTCACCACTTATGCCTCAACCAACAGCCTGAACACAATCTTATTGGCTTCTTCTAGAAGCTGTGACTTGGGCCATCCGTAGTGGAAGTGGAACATTGGGACCAGAGAGGGGAGAGGTCATTAGGGACACAAAGTGTGGGCGGGTCGTCAGCAGGGGCTCCAAACTCAACTCCAAACTCTGGATGGTGAGGCCGATGTGCCATGTGGGGTGGATGGCGAGCTGGAAACTTCTGTTCCTTTGGAAGGGGCACTGGTAGTCCGTGCCAGCTCCTGGTTGCCATGCTCCGAACCAGGCCCCGGGCTGCCAGATCGAGGGTTTTTACCAAGAGAATCTGGAAATCTGGAATTTTATGTAAATTCTCCTCAGTAGATGGTTAAATATTAACATCCCATTCAACCATTTTAAACTTCGCTGAGTCAAAAAGAGCTCTTGCAAACTCTTCTCTTTATAATTGTAAATACGTAGAGCATTTTCGGGGGAGACGCACCAGGACGGAGCAATGTGGTGAGAAGCGTCTTTATTAACCAGCAGGGGCCTGTGTCTTCTCCACATTCGTGAGAAGGACAGAAAGACAGAGGGGTTACCCAACTGTTGGAGCCAGGGAGTACATAGGGCTCCAGTTTATCCCCCGAAGGCAGGATCTGTTCAAATATCCACCTTTCCAGCTTTGAACAGCAGACGTGGCCTCTCCCCACCGTGCCCGGCCCTGGCGGGTCGAGGCCCTCCCTCGTGCACAGCCCGCCCACAGCACCCGCAGGCCACAGGCCGAGCAGGAGTTGGAGCCAGACCCCTGCTCCCTGGCTACACCACATCTTTCCCCCCTGTCTAAGAGAACATCTTGGGGTCTAACTAAGCGAGAATTTGAAAAATAGGGGCATGGCCTTCCATGGACCTTCATTCATGTTTTACAAGTAGATTCATCACAAACGTTGGTATTTTACCTATCGTTAGTTATGGTTCACTTGTGACATAACCCAGGCTTCTCAGGACAGCATGGTCAAGAGATGTTGTAAAAAATGAAGAGCAATAGAATACATTGCTAGGCTCCCCAGGGAGGCCAGCACGCTGTCCCTCTGGTATTGTCAGCCAGGGCACAGCCACTTGTCCCGTATCAGTCAGAGGGCTCTCAGGGGTGTTTCCCGAGACCCTTGGACTCTTGAGAAAGGATATAAGAGATACAAGACCACGTTCCCCAAAGCAACCAGAGGGATATTAACAGAACCCACACATCCCCACCTCCCTAACTGGCAGCAGGGAGCCCCCACTTGGCCTGGAGTGTGGGGGATGTTACCTCAAGTCCCGCCCAGCAGCATAAGCCAAGAAATAAAGGACCCCCTGTTCTTTGCTGCACGCGTTGATCCAGAAGATGCAGAAGCGGAGAAACACTACAGCTCTCCCTGCTACCTCCTAACTGAGGACCACGATCTGCTTCCTTCCCCCCAATCGGAAAATGGAAATTCAGGAGGCGGGACTAGGAACGAGTTTCCAGAAAGAAGAGAGAGAGACGAAGAGGCGCCTGGCAATCTGATACGGCGTGTCGCCTGGGGGAAGGGGTCTGGGTCTTCAAGGCGGCCTCTGACAGAATGAGAGCAGAAACAAGCCTAGTTTTTTTCTAGGTCACCGCAGGGAGCCAATCTAACCTAGTTGCAGGTGGTCTCTGGGGAAATATCTTTAAATAGCCATCTTGTCACCATCCCTTTCGTCATCTTCCATGATCACTTTGGGTCTCTCCTCCCTGAGCAGTGTCACCTCTGCAAAACAAAGCACAGGTCCATAATTAAGTGCCTCTACTTCAAGTATCAGACAGCCTTTCAGCATAGACACAGTGCACAGGAGCATGGAAACCTGGAAACCTTTCAGTGTCTGCAAAGCTAACTGCTAAAGCTTGCTAACTGACAGAGAGGGAGCTGGGTGGCCCTAACTGGCCTTCCCAGAGGAGCTCTGGCTCATTGAGGACATCACTGGTTGCAAAGGGACACTCAACCTAAAAGCCAGAGACCAGCTTCACTGTCTTCTCTACGTTCTGCGTTACGCTTGCAGCACTGTAGGATGAAAAGCACACACATGTTCAAGGTCGAATGTCTTGGATTTCTCATTCTTCCCATCAGTTGTGTCAGGCCAGTTAATGCCTTCGCACCTAAATTTTGTCATCTGTAAAATGAGGGCATTAATACTTACATAAAGCATTATTTTGACAAATAAGTATGTAACAATGCTTAGCACTGGACCATACCTGTGAGCCACTAAAAGTCACTTTTTCCCTTTCTTTCACAATTCTCTAGTTTATTTTCCTTTTGTAAAGAACTGGTGAGCCTCATGAAGTCAAACACATTTTACAATTAACCAGAACTCAAGCAAGCAGCACTCTCAAAAAAATCTTCTTCTTCTTCTTCTTCTTTTTTTTTTTTTTTTGATTTGCCAGTTACTTGAGAGATTTGTAGGTTGCTTGAGAGTGCTGGGTACATTATCCGGCATCTACCAATCTCCATGGGTGCCAGGTAACTGTGGGTCTACTGTACTAACATCTGAGGCTCTGAACATGCCATTCTAACTGTCAGTACTAGCAGATAAAACAAGTTTACATAGTTCAGAGCAAAGTGAGAAACTAAGGCATGTGTACTGATGTTTTTTCATACAGCTAGATGGTTACTTTTAAAAAGCTGTTCTTTATTTCAAGATGATTCTTTGTGTTCTTTTGGGGATTAAAATAGCCTTTCTTTTATACAATTTTAGGGCTGTTAGATGACTACTTAATTAACATTCTTACAGGGAAAAATTCAAAGTTGTTATCCCTGTGTTTGGCTCCATGATATTTTGCTTTTAAAAGTTTACTGGTCCGTGAAATTCAGAAGACTGAGCAGAATTTTCTGGATGGATCAGCCCAGAAACAACCATCTAAGGAGGTCTGGGTGGTTCTGCTCATCCTGTGAATTGTGAAGTAGGTTCGTTTTTTAATAACATGACAAGCTATGATTCAAGGCCGGACCTCTACACCTTCTCTTGTCCCACCCCAGTTAATCCGTTTGGTTTCCCACCACTGCCTTGCATCGCCGCCCCCTGCCCCACTCCCTTCTCATGATTAGAGAACTTTCAGTTCAGGAAGAGTTTCATAAAATCTAAATTTCAGGGAGGAAAGTCGTGCACCACGAGAGGCCTGTCTACAGCACTGGAATCCATTCCACAGCAGCAAATGAATGCAAACTATGTGTTGATCATAATAACTATTCATTTGATTCAGTTGCTAACTTGCTCATATGGGTTCTTAACCAATTAGCTGGTATTTACTGGAGGAGAAAACAATTCCAAGAGCCTGGCTAAAACTTTTGCATAAATCACTTAGGAAATACAGTGGGAGATATTTTTCTCTGGTGCCAGCTGCAGAGAGGTTTGGGTCTTTCTCTGGAGTTCAGGCTATCTTATTCAGAGAGCATACGTAGAGTTAGCAATGCTGAGCCTGCAGACTTCCCATCCTACCCTCCTTGATATTGCTTCACATTTAGGCAAATTTGGCATTGATTCAAAGTGGGCAAGAGCCTGAAAACTCCCAGATCTCAGTAAACTCTCTGATTATTTGGGGTATCCTTGAAGCCTAGTTATATAATCATTTGGGCAAAAAAAAAAAAAAAAATCTTGGGATTTCAGGGGAGGGCGGAGCCTATTCAATCAAGGTTAACGCTTCCCAAAGTGGGCTAAGCTGTCCACAGGGACATGAGATGGGACATTGCAAGTGGAAAGTGGACTAGCACATGTATTAGTATAGTTCAGCATTGCATTTAGTATCTCACAAAGAAAACTATGCGGTGGTTCACCAAGATCTTGGTCTCATGCCTGCCATGGCTTAGCATGAGGCTTAAATCAGTGACGTCTATTTATAGTGTCTACATATAATCACTACCTTCCTATTCTTGATGCTTTCTACTGTTGGCTTTGGTGATCTGAAGGTGAACACGTCTGCTAAACACTGGTCTGCCTGGTTTAACCCAGTCCTGATGCTCGTGCTCTCTGGTGGAAGGCAGACTGTGTCCCTGAAAAAATGTACTCTAGGTCCAGAAAGCTTTGCGTTTGGTGGTCATTCAACTTGGAGTAGGTCATTTAACCTATCTGAGCCTCAGCTACAAAGCTGGAGAAAAAGAAGAATTTATATTTCTAACAGAGGGTTGATGCCACAAGGTAGGTTTAGGCCAGCATTCTCTTAGGCATCAGCTACACCTTACCACATGACACTTCATTAAAACACTTTTCCACTGTAGGAATCACTAGACAGTACATCTGTCTCCTCCACTGAATGGTGAGGTTCTCACAGGGTGTTTGAACACCCAACATGGGACTCGAAGTACAGTAGGGACTGAGAAAATGTCAGTTCGTTCCCTCCCCTCTCTACACAGGAGAGTTTAGGGAACTTGGCTGCTTGTCCGAGCTTGGTGTGTTTTTAAGGCCAAAGCTGTCAGGCCAAGGTCTCTAGGGGCCAATTGGCCTTGCAGCAAGCTGTTTTAGCCATGATTCAGCCCAGAGCACCACCTAAAGCTGGTCACCTGCACTACAGATGTGTGACTCTGATCTAAGGGAGACAGGGCCAAGACACCACCTATCCTGGTAAACCACGCCAGAGACAATGTCTACACTCAGAGGGCAGAAGAGGCATCACTTTCAAAGGACATGGCAGTCTTCTTTCTACAAGTACGGTATTGAGCTCTGACCTCCAAATGTTCACCACCTATGAGCCAACTCTCCAGCAGGCCTCTCTCCAATGATTGTAGCCTTGTGCTTTTCTTTTACTTTCCCTGGTTCCTTTTGCCACAGATTACAACTAAAAACCTCTTTTTCCTTAAGCAGATCTCGGCTACTCAGATCTGACCCATCAGAACCCAATGGTCCCTGCCATGAATCACCAAGATAGGGGGCCCTGGCGATTGTGGGCCAAGTTGTGGGCAAACTTTGGGCTGATGATGAAACCTGAGGTGACTCCTCCATAAGGAGCTGATGGCAATAGGAAGCCATCAAATAAGCTAATCAAGCCAGGGAATGACGGTAGTGAGTGAGAGATTGAGAAGAGAGCAAATCTTTGTCTAGTCTTCACTTCCAAGGGCTAACAAGAGGGGATATCTCCGGAGTGCATTTGTCTGTGAGCTCCTCTTAATACCCTTATTAGAACCAATGTCAGTCTATTTGAACATCTGCTGAAGGCTCTATCCTTATCAGTTTAACTCACATTTTGACTACTGCCAAATCTTTAGCTACTAAAAGACTCTTCAAAAATAAAGCGCTTCAGCTAATATGCTAATAAATGCTAAAATCATAGAACACAATCTGTAATCACAAATACAACACAGAGATTTGGTGATTCAAGGAATCCCATAATGTGTACGGAGTCATGGATATACAGCCCCTCACCCTTCAGCTCTGTGTACTTTGTAACGTTGGATAAAATTTTTTTAACTGGAAGCTGCTCTCTTAGGATGTAGATATTGGGATGTAGGCAGCATCCGTGGCCAGATAAACAGAGCTGAACATTTTGGGAAGTTCCTTGAATCAGCAGGTTTAGGGAAATTCTCATCTTTAAAACTGATTTGACTTACCTCAAAGAATAGAAGATTGGGCAGAAGATAAAGGGAAAATAACATTCATCGAGGTCTTTCCATAAGCCAGGAACTGTGCTAAGGCCTTTATACACTTTCTTTAATTGCAGTAACAATCCTAAGAGATGGGTTTTGTGCTCCTCCTTTTAGAGATGGACAGAACAAAGGAGGCCCTTACAGTTTACGTTGGTGGCCCAGGGTCACAAAGCTAGCATGGAGCCGGAACAGTAAGTTCAAACCTAGCCATTTCTGACTTGAAATCCCATGTTCAGGGCTGTGTACTGAGCTGACTCTCTGTCCCCAAATATTTTTGCTCCTCTACCAAGTCTTCCCCTGGAAGGACTTTAATAAAAGCAAACACAAGAATGGGTACAGAATAACCAATCAGCTAATGGTAAACTTGGAACTGTAGAAATGTGATTGCCAAACAGGACATAAAAAAACCAAACCAACTTATTGAGTGTTGCTATATAGAAGGGACTAGACTAGACATCAAGATCAGTAGCAGTCACATAGGGCAATCACAGGCCAGTTCCCATGAATTCGTCCAGCAAGCCGTTGGCGTGAGTCAGCTTAAAACTGCTGCGAGAATAGCAAGAACAGTCCTGGAGGAGATGACGTCTTGGTGTCTGCACGCCCGTGACTCATACAGAGCTAGTTCAGAAGAGAAAAGGTTCATTTCGGGGTTGGAGGGGGTCTGTTAGCAGAGGCTGTGCACCGGCCGGGTCTTGAAAGGGGACTGGAAGTGGGACAGAGGCAGAGGTTGGGGGACCCGTGTGACGGGCTAGAGCACGAGCATAGGTAGGAATGCAGGTGCAGACCCTCCCAGTGGTCCCTGGTTTTATTTCTCCGGGGAAGTTGCTCTTCATGTCCCATGCTCCTTGCCTGGCCTGCTCCTCAGAAGTCAGGGACCCTGTCTGCACCCCTGACAGCCTTTTCATGTCTTCTTCTGAGTTTTCTTTCCACTTTTCTTCTTTATCAAATGAAATAATGGGGAAACGTGGTTTTATAGTAACAACCAAATGTCACCTCCTCCCGCAAGTGTGCCTCCTGGATTTCTCTAAGGCTAAAAATCCAACCCACAGCACAGCGTAACGATCAAGTGCCCACGGCCTGGGTTGGAACCCCAGTGTTTGATTTTGAGCATAATTTGATCTGTTCGTCTGTCACCTAATCATCCATCATCACTCCATCAGCCAGGCAGCCGTCTGTCCACCCACTTCATTCACAGAAGCCTGCAACGTGGCTGTTTCTCAAATTCTCAGCTGCTTTTGCTGCAAAGACTGTAGCTACTTTATCGTGTTGGTTTGTACATATCCACGAGACATGCCGAACGCAGTACCTAACATTTAGGAGGGTCTCAACAAACGCTGGTACAGCTTGTCTACCCCCGGCCCCAGCTTCCCATAATGCACGCACACACGCTGTCTTACACGCGAATCACGAACGTACACCTCTTATTTTCCAAGTTGCACCCCAAATCCCCAGGGACAAGATGATTCCTCACACACTGCTGGCTCCTAGCCTGGGGCTGTGTACACGGTTCAGCGAGATTTCTTGGTCTGATGTGACACACATTAGGGTAGCTACCATCTCTGCCTCGCTCTTGCTCTCGTTTTGAGGATTGGGCCAATATACCCTGGTGTCCTCGGAGAATCAGCTCTCGGATGTATGACCCATGGAAGATGGGGGAGGAGGGCGTTTCAGCTCACAGACCCGCTGACACTTGTACTCCATTAACTCAGTAAATGTGCCCCATTGTGCTGAAGCCTGTGTGATGCTCTGACCCTGCCCCCATCTCTGTGTCGGCCCCGGGGGAGCTGCATGAGGGGGAACCTGGAAGGCACCAGGAAACGCTGCCCCTCCCCGGAGCCCGTCTGTGCGACACAGATTGCGGGGCCAGGACAAAGGCCATGCCCCTGGCACCTCCAGATGGTAAGGCTCTCAACCTGTCCCCGTCCCTGCCCCGCAGAGGGCCTGCACCAGCTCCTTACCTGCTGCGAAGGGGGACACGTGCAGGGCAGGTGTGTCTTTTCTCCTGGGCTTCTTCCGGTCCAGGTCCGGGTTATGAAGAGCTGGGCTCATTTGGCCCTTGGGCGGCCTCTCTTGGACCTCGTATCTTTCAATTACGTGTTCTGAAAGCACACCTGCACAGTGAGGGGAGCCCAGAGAGAAACAGGGTCAGATACGGATACCCTCACCCACCGGGACTGTGCGTCCACACGTGCACACGTATCCGCTGATGGTCGTCAAGACATCTTCTCAAGTTTATTTTAATAAAGGCAGTTTATAAGGATTTGAATCTCTTGTGGCTTCTCGAGAAAACATCTTCTAGGGGGTGGGTTGTACGTGCCGGATTTGGATTGAATGTCCCTGCCGCCACTGCCTGGCTGAGGAAACTGAGGCAAAGCCACGCGCCCACGTCGCACAGGTCGTAGGTGTCAGAGCCAGGAACGGGGCCCAGCTTCGCCTGCCTCTGCAGCCCGCCCTTGGCAGACAGCTGGAGCTGGTGGTCCTCAAGCGATGTGCCCTGCCCTCCGATGACGTAGTCAGGTCCTCCACCCACCTGCCTCCTCACCTCTCTGCTACCTGCAAAGTTTTTCTCCATCATTTATAAACTCTCTAAACAGCCCCCCTCTTCTAGAAAGTTTCCACAATTCAGACTGAGCTCCTGAGGCCTTTAACTGAGGACCTCAATTATGACATTACTTCTTACTTCATATTTCAGCTATTTCTGTGCTTCTACTTAATTTACTTATTTAGAATTAAATTTATTGGGGTAACACAGTAGGGGGGTGTCCTTCCCAGAACTCTCTGCATTCTGTTTGCTTTGTATCCCCCTGAATGGGTTGTGAACAGAGAGAGGACATTAAATAAGTGGCCTGGGGGGAAGGAGGAAGGAAAAGAAGACAAATTAAAACATTTGGGAACATCGAGTGTCACGTGTCACACGCAAGTTTGTCACAGACACACGTTAGCCGTTCAATGCTAACGTGTTTGGCTTTTGTCCTGGGCAGTCGGGTGAGGCCGGTGACAGAAGGGCATGGGCTGTGCCCGTTGCAGGCCCGTCAGTCCCCTCTGTGTCCCTACGGGGCGCCGATGCTCACGGCGACCGGGGAAGCCGCGTGCTGAGGACGCCACCCCCTCCAGCCACCCGGGCCCGAGCACGGCTGTCTGGGTCACAGCCCGCCTGGGTCACAGCCTGCCTGGGTCACAGCCCACCTGGGTCACAGCCCGCCTCCCTCCACGCCAACCTCACTACTGACGAGTGAGACGTAATCTAGGGCCGGGCTGTGCCACTGCCGTTTGGGGATTTTCCTGTTACAGCGGCTGCTGCAGAGATGGCCCGATGGTTAGACACGCCCGCAGTGGTAGGAACAGGACGGTAAGGCCGAGGCGATGTCGTGTGCGTGCACACCGGCCGCACTGCCCGTTACCTGGTATAAAAGGCGGGGTGTGCAGGGCCGGCGTGTCTTTCCTCCGTGGCTTTTTTTGGTCTGACTCAGTGTTCAGGGTGGCCTGGACATTTTCCCCCTTTCTTGGCTTCTGTTTGAGCTCACAGTCCTGAATGAACTGGTCTGAGAGATCATCTGATTCTGACAGGATGCAAAGGAAAAACAAACCCAAATCATGACACGGGCAAGCGTCTGGTCACAAGCTGGGTGGTTTCCAAACCCTCCCCGTGAAAGGGGCAGAGGCCATGGGTGTGAAAAAGAAAAGTATTTTGGCCTCTTCTACAGAGCACATTAGTAGCCACGCATGGATATGCGGCTACAAAGGAAACGGAAAGCTAGAATTCTGTAAAACTCCAAACGAAGAGAACTCAAATGGGACGAATAATCAAGGCAAAGAGCAACTTGAAAATACCGTCAGGCGGCCCCAGCTTAGGTCTGAGTGACATCGCTGATGGGAGAGCAGGTTCTCAGTGCTAAATGCTCCTCCTCAACTTCCTGTGCTCGAGGCTGCTCTCCCAGGGGCCAGCAGGGGCCTTCTGCTTTCTTGGGTCGTGTAGCAGGGCACTGTCTCACGCTTGTCTTCTAGGCCAGCCCAGTCCCATTTGGGCTTCCACGTCGGTCTTCTCACTGCCTCTGGCTTTGCAATTGTCCTCTCTGCCCCTCTTAACCCAGGGTCCCCTTGTCTGCTCATTTATCTCCTTGCCTTTCTCAGTCCCCTGCATTATCTCATCAGAGCTTCTGAAGCCTGGAGTCCATGGTCAGATGCCCTTATAGGCAATAATCTGGTCACTTTTTACCCATTTAACTACCTCCGTTGCTCTGTCTTATTCCTCTATGTTTTGGTTTACAAATATGTCGCTCTCCCTTGAGATCCTCTGTCTTGGTTCTAGAACTTGTTCATGTTATGATGATTCATCTCCTGCTCTAGAAAGGGCTGTTTTAGAGAAAGGATTATATCCCTTTTGGATAATAATTTTATTCTGATTTGCTTCTCCTTCCAATAAATGCATGTTGGATGGCAAGTCAGTGGACGTAAGACTGACCTGAGTTCGAATCGCAATTCTAGTCAATTGTTAGTTCTGAGAATCCGGGCTTTAATTTTTAGGGGCTTTAATTTTTTGGAACTTTAATATTCTCTCAGCTTTTAAGGGGGGGTAATATTAAATCAATGTGTGTGTGTGAGAGAGAGAGAACGAGAACTAAATTTGCTAATGTTGATACAGCACCTGATACATTTGATATGTTTCAGATGCTCAAACACCTACCCTGGTCATCGCTCATGTCCTAACTCGTTCCACTGGGCCCAGAGCAAAGCACCCCCATCTTCTTAAGTCCTACCACACTAACCCCAGTCCTGGTTGTCCATCCTCAGTTTCTGAATACAGCATTTTCACTCATGTAACTCCTTTAAAAGATGATCTAGTTATTATTTCTGCATATGTCTCCTTTGCTCTCTTTGATGATGGGCATCTTGTGTTTTATCTCCTTAGCAACAATGAATAGTTAAATGTATGCTTGAATGAATGAGCTCAAACATATTATGTATAAGGAGCTATTCTGTGGGGAGTCAAAGAAGCTGCAAGGCAATAAAGCTATTTGCCTTCTCTGGAGGTTCACTAGTGCCTGCATATAGACTGGACAGATGTACAACCATGAATGAATTCGGGAAAGTTCAGGAATTGATTGCTTTTCCAGCTCCCCTCTGCCTTTCCATCCCTCCCTTTCTCCTTCCTTCTCTTCTTCCTCTTTCTCTCTGTTTTTATTTCTATTTTATAAAAATATTCAGGTCAATTTCTTTCAACCATTGAGGATTAAATGTGTCAAACCTTTTTCCTTCAGTTTTGTGAGTGTAGACACAACCTATGTCATTCATTCATTCTGTCAGTAAATTGTCGATTAAGTTTCTATTTTATGCCAGGCCTTCAGCTGGACTCCAAGATTAAAAAGACAAGTCAGAAATGGTCCTTGATTTCAATTTGCTTATGGTCTATTGGGCTTTATATCTGGGTGATGACTTGCTTTAGAAAACCCATCAGAGATATTTACTAACCATACATCATAATGGCGGCATCATCAAAAGATCACAAAAATAACCAAAATGAAACAGCATCATTACTTCAGCCATATTTAATAGTAGCAAATATTTCCTTTCACCTAAAAGATTTCAATAGTTGCTATTTAATCATTTCAATTTAATAAACATTTACTGTGATCATACTATGTGTAAGACGTTAGACTATATGCTTTTAAAGTTTACACACACCTAAGAAAGGAGGTAACAGGGGAACTTTATTGGGTACTATTTATCTACTAGGTGATTTCACATCATTCTGGTGCATGGAATGGACCAACACCTTTTCTGATTGGTCAGTACCTGTGTTTTACTAGGTACTAAACATTCATATCATCCTAAACACACTCTCCCTTTTAGTTCTCACACTAAGGTTACAAGGAAGGTAAACCATTGTGCCCAGTTTGAAGGTAGGGGAACTGAGGTTTAGAAGGCCAGATGCTAGGCTGAAGGTCCTACTGATGGCGAGTAATGGCATGAGAATTAAATCCAGGCTCTCGGGACCGAATGTCTGGCCAAAAAGGTGATTTTCAAGATGTGTTGTCACATAGTGCTGTTCATTTCCCCACGTATTGTACATTCCATAGACCTTCATTGAAGGAGTGAACGTTGGTCAGAATGGGTGCTGTCCAGATGCAGGGTCTCGGAGGTACATCCTGGAGGTGGACCTGTCACAGGTCCTTATGCTACCCAGGATGTGACTCAGCCCACAGTACAGAGACCAAGACATTTGCTTCCATTTTGACTTTTACTTCAATTACACATTTTCCTACTTTTGGAACAATCTCGAACATAAAATATCTTGATGGCAAATGGGGAGAGGGGAGAGGCTGGGGGAGTCATAAGCAGGCGAGGCACAAACAAAGGCTATGAATATGCAAAAGGCCCATCCATCAAAAGTCTGAGTGTCTCATTTTTAGAAATGGGGAGAGGCAGAAATGTTTCTGGTATTTTCATTACAAAGGTTATGCAAAAAGTCAGTTCTGGAAAGGAAACAGATTGACAATAAAGCAGAAAAAGGCTATTTAAAATTCTGTCTCAATAGGCAAAGAGAGATATTTGAAATATTTTATTGGCACTGCACATGGGATGTGAGTGAGTCGGGAAACACTGGAAACAAGCTACACTGCCACATTCCATTTACTGCCTCAAAAATGCTCCGCCCGGAACTCTTTCAGACACCCAGAAAGATGACAATGTCTTCCTCTGTCTGTCTGTCTTTTAACTCTAATAAACTTTTCTCTAGTGCTTCAGCTAATATTTACATGGCAGATGCCATGGACCCGTGGCTATCTGTCTGTCCATCTGGTGTTGGCTGCTATTAGAAGGCACGAACTAAACTATCAGGTTCCAAGGGGCCTCTCTCTGACTGGCCTGCAAACTAAGTGGCAGAGACACCCTCTTTCTGACTTCCATGACTGAGAGTCACACGTGAGCATTTACCTGAGGGGCTGCAGTGACGGTCCAGCTGGTCCAGTCTGTCTTCCGAGAGCTCCAGTGGCTGCATCTGCTCAGTGGACATCATCAAGGGGGGGTTGGTGTGTATATTTCTTCCGCAGCCACTACCGAACTGTAAGACACAGCCCTATGAGCATGCTGTCCCGTCCTTTGCTTACTAAATAAGTGTACCCATCAAGTACTTGTGACTGTTTGAAAATCCTGTTTTTCAAGTCTGATTTGCCCACTTAGATACAGGAAGTTCTAATGTAAGATTTAAGCCAAAATGAATCTCTCTCTCTCTCTCACACACACACACACACACACACACGCTCGTGCACACATATGCACATGGATTTATCGGTAATCGTCATGTATCAAATATTCAATATTTGCCCTCTTTCAGAGGCACTATGGGAGTTTCAGAATGAATGCTTGTCAAGTCTGAATTATAAATGAGTGAGCTGAGAGTTACAGAAAATCTTCATTAAACCTTGCGTATACTTTCTCTGTTGAGTTCTGCAAAGTAAGAATTCTGCTTCCTAGATGAGGAAACCAAGGCTCAGAAAATTTATTTATTTGATCCATATCCATTAAATAGCCTAGCCTGGATCCAAATCCACTTCCAGGCTTCCGGTTTTCAACCATTACATCTTGTAACTATAGTTACGTCCCGCCACCTCCCATTCATATTATGATGTGGTAGAAAAAAAAATTAAGTCTTGAAATAGATGTTCCTGACGTTAGAGCAAGTCTGTGTCCCCTTCTCCTCCCCCCATTCCCCATCTTTCCTAGACCACAAATCCATTGAACTTTTCAGCGCTATTAGTTGTAGTCATCGTCTAGGAGCAGTGGAAATCCAGAATGGACATGTGTCAAGTCTTAATGAGAAACACATTAGTTGAGATTTATAGGAAATCTTCATTAGAATCTCCCTCAATTCTGTTTCTTGAATTTTTAAAAATAGTTTATTACTCATGTCCTACTACAGCAAGAACGGTTAGAGAGGAGTAAGATTAGAGTGGTTCAACATATCCTCTTTTCTGGATTCCTGGATCCCTGGCATGCAGACCAGCTGTGCTAACGTTTCAAGCTCATAGAATTAGTTCAACTTAGTCATCTTGTGAGGAATAAGCCGGTTTTCTGTGGAAAGGCTGGAGGGCCTCTCCCCCGACAAGCTGAGATCATTGCATGGCAGATGGAGCCATTAACGTATTACTTGAGCCCGGCTTTTAGTGTCACTCTGAGCAGACTGATTGTACTGAGTGACTTCAGCAGAAATCAATTTAGGCCACTATTTTAGTGTTTGTACAGAGACTTCCAGATCCTTGGGACCATAAGGAAGTATGCTGTTAACTTGGGTAGCCAGCCCCACCTGCTCGACTGACAAGGAAAACTGTAGGACTATCTCTCAGGATGAGCGGGCTCAGTGATAAGGTCTAGAGCAGCAGTTCTCAACCTGTGGGTCATCACCCCTGTGGGGGTCGAAGGACCCTTTCACAGGGGTCACCTAAGACCATCAGAAAATACATATTTCTGATGGTCTTAGGAACCCAGACATGCTCTCTATCCGTCTCCAGGCGGGTCCGCCCACATGCAGATATGCCCACAAAGGAGCACCTGGCATGATGAGATCATGGCACCAATCCCGTCACATACGCCCTGTACAAATACAGGGCGTATGTGACAGGGTTGGCGCCATAATGTACTTATGCGGACCAGTCACACATGTGTAGAGAACAGCTACCAATAATTTTATGGTTGGGGGTCTCCACCACATGAGGAACTGTATTAAAGGGTCACGGCCTTAGGAAGGTTGAGAACCACTGCTCTAGAGGCAAAGTTACAGCCTCAACGATGGCCTGCACTCCTGCTTAACCAATCTTCCTCCTCTTTGGGCAGAAAGACAGTAGCTCTGTCATAGACCTTGTGCTGAAAATCATTCCACAGAGAGCCTGGTCAAAATATTCGTTCTCCAGAAGAAGAAACTGAGGCTCAAAGACGTAAAAATGACCTACCAGTAGTTATACACTTAGAGTCAGAGTTGTCATTTGACATCAGGCTTCCTACGTTCCACTCTAGGCCTATCTGACAATAGTGCCCCTGGCGACCTCACCAACCAAAAGTAAGCTGTTCATTATGTTTAGATCCTATGGCTGCTCCTATGTGCTCCCTACATGGTTATTTAATTTAAACCTGAGCTTTCACATCAAATAGATCTAGGTTATATCTTAGCTCTTTAACTAAAAAGCCATATGACTTTGATGAACTAGCTAAATCTTAATGATGGCGCGAGAGTAAATGGTGCCCAAGTGAGGAACAATCATTTTTGCCTTTGCTCCCTACAAGCTATTGCTGCTCTGACAGAATTTGGTAGTGTGCCCAAAGGCTGGTGCCCAAAGGCTGGTGCCCAGGACATCCATCCCTTTCTGCACCCACCTGCACCCTGCTTCTTACCCTGTTTTCTTATTTGTAAAATAGAGATAATAGCATCTATCTTATAAAGTTACTCTGCAGATTAAACAGGGTCACCATACTCGTTTTCTACTGCACACATCTGAGTAAGTGTCAGCAGCAGCCATGGTTACAGAACACCATCTCTACCTAACTGAAGAGCTGCCTAGTGAAGACAAGGTGTAAGAGTGAAAACACACATCGAAGCTTCCATGTCATTATCTGGGTGCGGAACCATGGGACCCCCTGTCTTTGTCTAAGCAAAATGGCAATCCCTGTACTGAACTTGAGAGAGAGAAGCCCGCCCTTGGGAGATGAATTGTTACACAAGTGGCAGAAGACCCTGGACAAGGTGGGGGATCCAGTGATTAGTCACAAAACAGCCACTTGCTTTTCCCCAGGGCAGCACCCACTGTCTGTGGGAGAAACACGCTGTTTTAAATCAGGGAGATTGAACTCCCTGGTGGTGAACTGGCAGGACTCTGTTTGCTACAGGGGCTGAGAGCTGATTTTCAGATTTGGGATTTTTCGTGACAAAAATACCCTGTCTGGGCCGAGATCTGTTTTGGCCATGAGGTTAGAAGACACTTTTTATCATGGATGATGTCATTACGAAATTGTTGGCCGAAGACCTTCACACAAAGGAAAGAACAAATAGGGAGGAGAGAGGTCTTTGGAGTTGAGCATCACCCTATTAATAGTTGTCACCTCGCCTGCCTGCTGAGTGTTAGCATGAGATGACCCCAGCTCCCTACACACTCTCCATGTGTATCCTTGGTGTGTGTGTGGGGGTGCTCCATGGGATTGAGCCATTGTAAGACATAAACTGGTCGAATTCTTGAACTAAGAAACGGAAATTTCTGTTTCTCAAGCTGACCTCCCCCTGCCCTTGCATTGCTCTCTTTAATTCAGTCTCTGCCTGAAACCCCAGGGAAGGGACACTGTGCTTGTCACGTTGCCGGGCGGGGGGGGGGGGATTTCATCATCTCCCGCTGTGCTGTACTTGGGGAACTTTCTAAAACACCAGCCCTTTCCCCCCACACCTAAATCACCTGCTCTCTTGAGTCCTCAGATTCCAACCGAAGGGCGAGCGCCTTCAGAGCCACTTTGGGGGTGTCTCACAACTGTCCTCTAGTACAAAGATTTGTGACCCTTTAACATTCTCTTTTCGCTGATTACTCTGGTGTGGTCTTTGAATTTTAACGCTCACGGAGTGAGGATGGACAGCCACTGTGATGGTCAGTATCGGCCACCCACACTCACCGAAAAGTCCGGGGCCACGTGTGCTGTGAACATGAGAAAATCCGCCTCACGTAACACCCAGAGGGCTCTCGGGGAGCACCACGACCACATGCCTTACTTCTGCAGCAAAAATATGACTATTTGCACTAAATGACATAACTAAAGGCTGAAAAACTCTTTGCACCCTTTCAGTCAGGTTTTGCTACCAAATGAATGTATGCCGAGCTTATCAACAACAAAAGAACTTCTGGTTTTCAAAGCATTTCAGGTTTGTCAGTGAGAGAGAAAAGAATTGTGGGTCTCTATTATTTTCCCCTTGTTGGTTGAGAGAATGTGGGTGGTTTGGGGTAGCACGTGCAAGAGACAAAGTGACATCATTTCGGGGGGCTGAGGAGGTTTTCCGGGCCCCGATGCCAAACTCCTACAACTCCCTCTTGCTAATTCCTACGTCTGAGAAAACCCTGCCACCCACAAAGAGACACTTGTAAAGTGAATGTCCCTGAGAGAAGAGATCTATCAACTAATGTCGCAATGTACAGGGGTGATGTGAATGACATCGCCACTTTTTCTTTTAAGAGCAGGAACTGAAAGGTACAGGGAACTGGGTGCCGGGGAAGGGATCCCACTAAGATGCAGAGGGACAGGCACCCGAGGAGCCTGCTAACGCAGAGGACACATGTGGGAGACTGTGTCCACCAGCTCAGAGCTCATACTGTTTCAGGAGAGGAGCGCTAAAAAGGTGGTCCGCTCAGGTGGCGGCAGAAGGTGGTCGGGGCACGTGTCCTTTCTCGTAACCCTGGGGAGGTTACTCAGCTGGGTGTTGGCCTACGTAGTTCAATTCACGGACGGAAAATCCCTCACTGACTGCAAGCTTTTGGTGCTGAGGGGCAAGATGAGGTAGAAACAAACAAACGTTGGGGTACTTGTGCCACTCTCCAGCTGGGTGACCTTGAGCAAGTTCTGTGTCTGCTGGGAGATTTAGTTTCCACATCTGTGAAATGGACCGGAGAGCGCTCCCTCCCCAGGGCGGTCGGGGAGGGGGACCATACGGTGTGTGTAAAGAGAGCCCCCAGCCCCATCCTGGCACGCGCTAACGCTGGGGGACGCTAGTGGCCTCCTCTGCCTGTCCAGTCCTCGCCTTGGGATTATAACATGGACGTCTAAGTGAACGTTTGGAATCACCTCCGTGCCCCATCTCTGGCCTTTTCGGAAGCGAACGATGAGATCAGAACAGCGCAAGGTGCACAGCAGCTGCGAACACCCATTGCTGAGCCTTGGGGCCGTGGTAACGCTGATTCCTCAGGAGCCAGCTGGCACTTAGTTGTGTGACATGCTAAAGAATTTCCCCCAAGTAATCAGGTCTGGGCTCACTTGATGGAATAAAATGTGAGAAGGCGTGTCCACAGCCCAGTGTGCTGTCTGCTTACAGTGCCCTCCGGGGAGGTAAAATTCATGTCCTTTGTCATATCTCTCTGTAGCCTGAGGACTGGATTCAGGACAAAAAGTACCCCATTTTAAAGTCAAAGTCGCTCATTTAGAAGACCTAAATTTGCAGTGTTCCTGGAGGAGTGACTCTTGCGTGAAGCAGGACGTGGAGAGGTTTTCAGATGAGCACACTCTCCCCGCCCGGGCACGGCTGGCGTCCCCGAGCGGCCCTGGGAATGCGGCCAGGCCCCTGCTCCTTCGGAAACTTTGCATCTAATTTGCAAGGGCTCCGGCCCCTGCGGCCTCAGGACGCTACCTCCCTGGGAAACAGTGACTGCAGCGTGGTGACTCGTTCTGCTCCCCACCTTGCCCTCGCTTACCGGTGTTCCAGAAAGCAGGACTCACCGCCCCCGCCACCCCTCCCAACCCCTTCCTGCAGCCTTCTCCATCCCAGCAACAATCAAGAAGCTGTAACTTCCCAGAAACTTGCTTTTCTGCCCACAGACGTTCTCCGAGTGAAAACGCAAAGCACCTACCAGTCAGCAGGGGCCGGGAGGGCGCGCTTCGGCTCCGGGCTGCAGTGGCGGCTGCCACCGGCTCGCCAGCTCCTCTTATCAAGGGATCAGCTGCCGCTGTTGCCATGGGGATGCTCTGTTTCTGTGGCGCCAGGGCAAGGGGGATGGAGAGGTAAAGAGGACTAATCTCACAGCACCGCTCCCGACTGCAATCGCTGTCCGTCACAAAAACGCGGTACACAGAACTGGGCTGTGAGACCCGGGCAAACCAGCCGGAACCTTTAATCCCCGTGACGCCTCTAGCAGTAGGATTTGGGGGCCTGACTTTGCAAATAAGGAAGCTGAGGCACAGAGAAGTCAAGGGGCTTGCCCCAAAGGTGCCACCAGCAGGCAGTGGCCGGGGTGGGGGTGGGCACGTAGGAGGTCTGCGTGCGTGTCACTGCCCTTCGTCTCCCAGCTGGCCCGCAGCACGGGTCCGACAAGCCCGATGCCCCTTGTCCGCTCCCACACAGCTGAACCATGTTAGGAATTTTAAAACACTCTTTTGTCACTTTATTTCCCAAGTTTGAAGGGAATATTTTCTGAGAGAGAGGAGGTATGGATTCCTGATTTCCCCTTAACCTCTGCCCACTGCTAATCTGCTCTCCATTTCTGTCATTTTGTCATTGTCAACATGTGATGCAAATGAAATACGCCATGTAAACTTTGGGGTTTAGCTCTTTTTTCTTTGTTTTACTCAGCATCATTCTGGTGATTCAATTTATTTCATGTGTCAAGCCTTTGTTCCTCTTTATGGCTGAGTAGTATTCCATGGCATGTACCAAAGTTTAATGGTTCACTTGTTGGAGGACATCTGGATTGCTCCCAGGGTTTGGTGGTCACAAATAAGCTGTCGTGGAAATTCATGTACAGGCTTTTGTGTAAACGCGCCTCTGGGGGGTTGCCCGAGAGTGCAAGCACCGGCGCCCGTGGCAAATGCACGTTTGGTTGTACAGGACACAGCCCCCCTGCTGTCCAGGCAGCTCCCCGCTTTCCGCTCTCCCCCGCCACTCAGGAGGGAGGCAGTTTTTCCACCTATTTGTCAGCATTCGGTGTCGCTACAACTTCTAAAAGCCATTCTTACAGGTGTCTAGGGGTCTCTCATTGTGGGCTTACTTTGCATTCCCTTGTTGGCTAATGACATTAAACACCTTTTCACGGGCTGAGTTCCATCTCTAAGTTTCTTTGGTAAAATGTCTCTTTTACCAAATGTGTCTTTCACCCATTTTCTAATTGGACTGTTGAGTTTTGAAAATTCTTTATATAGTCTAGGTACTAGTCCTTTATCAAAAATATATTTGTGTGACTGTTTCCCCCCAATTTATAGCTTGCCGTTTAAACTCTTCACAGAGTCCTTTGTACAGGAAAAGTTTTAAATTTATATTTGATTTAAGTCTCATTTACCAGGTCATTTTAAAGAATATAAAATTAAAATTACTTCTGAGGCTCCTCAGAGAAGCTGAACTGTGTTAGGAATTTTAAAGTGCTCTTTTGTCACTTAATTTCCCAAGTTCAAAGGGAATATTTCCAAAGAGAGAAGAGGGTATGAATTCCTTATTTCCCCTTTGATTAGACATGTTTGCTTCTCCCAAGTTCAGGTCGTTGTTGGGGGTGGGTGGTTTTTGCAAGGGCTTCCTGTGCACACTTTAATTGATTATGCTCTGCCCCCTTTTAAGGCAGATGTAAACAGCAACTAGATGGCAGATGGTAATGTAAATCTATACCTCCGAGGGCTCTAAATAACAGCCACATATGTGCAGTGTTGAAGTCATAGACCCTTGGCCTACAGCGCTCCCAGTATAAGTACGAGGAGCCATCGTGTCCGTGACATGATTTGTAGGTTCAAGAGCCCTCTGACGTGCTGTTGAATTGGCTTCTGGCTTCACTCCTGACGGTTGCCTAATGGTAACGAGCTTTAAATGAATGTATTCTCATGTCAATCTCAACTATTCAATCTGTGTGAATAAGAATGATCATAGTAATGCACATTTCTAGACAATTTATTTTAGTCAACAGCCTATAAAATGTGCTCTTCAAATATCTGCATTCCCAAAACAGTCTAAGGAGGCAGTTTCTGTGTCGATGGGTGATGGGGATCCAGCTCCTCAGTTGTGTGAGTGTGAGTGTGTGTGTGTGTGTGTGAGAGAGAGAGAGAGAGAGAGAGTGAGAGAGAGAGAGAGAGAAAACACTAAACACTTGCAGACTGGTGTTACCCCAGAGATCTTGCTCGACCCCTTTTGTTGTCTCCTTCAGCCTTGGGAGAGGAGCACTAACAGTTTCAAATCAGTATCTTCTGATAAATAAGTGTCTATGTCTCTGCTTTGGGCTGCTCTGACCAGACTATTTGAGTTAATCAATACGAAATTCTTACATCATTTATTCTCATCTGACTGACACAAACATGTAGCACACATTTAATATTTCAGACATTGTCAAATGCTTAATAAGTGATTAATGAAATAAGAGGCAACATTATTAATTTAAGATAAGTATAGATTCACATGCAATTCTAAGAAATAATACAGACAGAGACATCCCTTCTGTATTGTGTTCAGTTTCTTGCAATGGTGACATTCTGTAAGACAATGGTCCAATATCACAACTGATATTGATATCAATACAATTCACCTGTCATATTCCATTCTCTTCAAGTGTGTGTGTGTGTGTGTGTGTGTGTGTGTGTGTGTATTAAGTTCCATACAATTTTATCACCCGTGCAGTTTCATGTATTCACCACTACAGTAAAGATACTGAACATTTCTACTACTGTCAGGATCCTTCAAGCTGTCTTCTTATAACCACCCCTTCCACTCCTGTTCTCTCTGTCCCTGTCATAACCCCTATCATAACTCCGTTCCTATAATTTTGTCATTTCCACAACGTTATATACTGTATTTTGCTGTGTATAATGTGCTTCCATGTATAATGCGCACCCATGTTTTGGCCCAAACTTTCAGGGTAAAAAAATCCTTCATTTTAATTTTTAATTCAAAGTTTTATTTGTTTATATTTAGGTCCCTTTTTTGTATTATAAAGGAATTTTAGCATTTATTTTTTAACATATTATGTTAAAACATAAGAAGTTTTGTGTAACAAATAATTACAAAACACACCAGATAACGAGGTATAAGAAATTTTATGTGTAAAATGTTTTGTGTAAAAAAACTTGATTATTATATTCCAGGGTATTATTTTGCATACAGATGCCATTATTGATTTCTAGAGCTACACTTTTAACTCATGAGCATAAATAAAATAATTGAAAACATTTATATAGATATGGAATCAGTACTACCCATGTATAATACACATCCTTATTTGTCTCTCACAAATTTGGGCAAAAAAGTGTGCATTATACACAGCAAAATACAATAAATGGAATTCCATAAACTCTGGTATTGGCTTTTTTCACTCAGCAGAATTCTCAGGAGTTTCACCCAGGCTGCTGCATGTATTAAGAGTTAATTCTTTTTTTTTTTTCCATGACTGAGAAGTACTCTATGGTGCGGATATGTCACCGTTGGTTCAACCATTCACTGGTATGGGCTGATTCCAGTTGTTGTGCACTACAGATACAGCTGTTGTATTTGTGGACAGGATTTTGTGTACATGTAAGTCTTCATGTCTCTGGGATAAACACCAGGGAGCTCAGTTGCTGTCCTGTATGCAATTGCATGTTGTTTTTGTTTCTACACACACCTTCTTTAATTTCAATTGCCCCTCAAAACAGATTTCAACATGGTGACAAACTAAGAGAACATGTACATGGGAATGAACCAACGTGTTGTTTAGTTTTGTGAGAAACCACCAAACTGTTTTCTGAAGTGGCTATCATTTTCTATGTGTACCAGCAATGTATAAATCATGCAGTTTCTCTGCATCCTCACCAGCATTTGATGTTGTCACTGTTTCTTATTTTAGCCATTATGATAGATGTGTAGTGATAGTTCACGGAAGTCTTAATTTGTACTTCACCAATGACTAATGGTATTGAACATCTTTTAATGTACTAATTTCCTATCTGCATAACCTCTTCAGTCAAATGTCTCATGTTGTTTGCATGTTGTCTTATCAAATTGTTTTATATTTACTATTAAGTTTTTTAAATATTTTTATTGTTAGACTTACTGAGGTGACATTGGTTATCAAGAGTTACATAGGTTCCAGGTCTACAATTCTACAGTGCATTGTCTACCTATTGCATTATATGTTCACCACCCAGTGTGAGTTCTCTTTCCATCACCATATAGTTGGATCCCCCTCCCTCTTCTCCTGCCTCCTCCCTCTTCTCCCATACCCTCTCTTTGCCCCCAAATAACCCTTATATTATTGGTTGTGTCCATGAGTTTTTTTGTTTGTATTTTCTTTGTTGCTTTCAGTTTTATATTCTGCATATGAGTGAAGTCATGTGGTTCTTGTTTTTTTTTCTGTCTGGCTTATTTCGCTTAGCATGATGATCTCAAGGTCCATCCATTTTGTTGCAAATGGCAGGATTTCATCTTTTTTATAGCTGAGTAATATTCCACTGTGTATATGTACCACAGCTTCTTTATCCAGTTTTTATCGAAGGGCACTTGGGTTGTTTCCATGTCTTGGCTAGTTTTTTGTTGAATATATTATTTAAAAAGACATTTTTCTTGTCTGTAGCTTATTTTTTCATTTTCTTCACATGGGTTTCACAGAACAAAAGTTTAAAATTTTAATTAGGTCCAAATGATCAATTTTTCCTTTTATGGATCATGCTTTTGATGTCAACTCTAAGAACTCTTTGCCTAGCCTTAGATCTGAAATTTTCCTCCTTTTTTTCCTTAAAGTTTAGACTTTTATATTTTACATTTAATTCTGTGATTCATTATGAGTTAATTTTTATATGAAGTATGAGGTTTACATCAAGTTTTTTTTGGGCAGCATTTGTTAAAAGGCTAAACTTGCTCCATTGAATTGCTGTGCTTTTTTGTCAATTATTAGTGGGGCATAATTGTGTGGATCTATGTCCGGGTTTTCTATTTTGCTTCATTTATCTATGTTTCTATGTCTCTGTCTATGTTGCACCATCTTAATTACTGCAGCTACATAGTAAGCCTTAATATTCAGTAGAGGGATTCCTCTCACTTTTATTTATTTTTGTCAAGATGGTTTTAGCTATTCTAGGGCCAGTGCCTTTCCATATAAATTTTAAAATAGGCTTGTCCATGTTTATAAAAAAAATCTTGCTTGGATTTTGATAAAAATCTCTTTAAACCTATAGATCATTTTGGAGAAGATGCTACATCTATGAACATGATATGCATCTTCATTTATTTAAGCAGTCTTTGATTTCTTCATAAACATTTTATAATTTTTTTAGCATGCATGTCGTGTGCATGCTTTATTAAACATATACCTAAGCAGTTTATTTAATTTGGAGAGACTTAAATTGTTTAATTTCCATGTTTTAAATGTTTTATTTTCTATGTTTATTTTTAGGACACAGATATGCAATTGATTTTTTGTGTGTTTTTCTTTTATCTTACAACTTTATCAAACTCACTTATTACTTCTAGAAGGTTTTTTTTGTAGCTTTTTTGGGGGTGGATTTCTACATAAACAATTATGTCATTAGGTCCAATGGTCATTTTATTTCTTCCTTTTCAATCTGTATGTCTTTTATTTCTTTTTCTTGCCTTATTGGGTTGCTCTTAGTTCCATGTTGTATGACATCTTTGTTTAAGATTTTAGGAGGAAAGTATTCAGTCTTTCACCATTAGTTATGAGGTTAGTTGTAGGCTTTTTGTAGATCCTTTTCATAAAGTTGAAATAATTCCCATCTATTCCTAACTTGCCAAGAGTGTTTTTAACTCAAGAATTGGAATTAGACTTTGTCAAATGCTTTTTCTGTATCAATTGGTACAATCATGGTTTTATTTCTTGAACTTGGTAAGGTGTGTTTCCTTGAATTTCAAATGTTGAAATAGACTTGTATACCTGGAATAAATCCCACTTGGTCATAGTGCATAATTCTTTTTATGCATCATTCACATAAAATATTCGCACGGTTTGCTAATATTTTGTTGATGATTTTTGCATCTAAGTTCATGAGAAATATTGGTCTATAATTTTCTTTTTTGTTCTGTCTTTTGTTGGTTTTGTTATCAAGTTAATACTGGCTTCATAAAATGATTTGGGAAGAATTCTTTACTCTTTTATCTTCTAAAAGGAACTACGGTAAACTGGTGTTAATTCTTACATAAATAGTATACTCTTCATTGAAACTATCTGGGCCTAGAAATTCTTTTGAGAGCTTTTAAATTATAAATTCAATTTCTATACTGGTTCTAGAGTTATTCAAATGGTCTATTTATCCTTCTGGTAGTTAATGGTTTTCAAGGATTGGTCCATTTCTTCTAAGTTATTGGATTTATGAGCATAAAGTCATTTCCTTATTGTCTTTTTAATGGCTGCAGTATATGTAATGATACCTTTTATGTTATTCTTGATATTGGTAATTTTTATTTTCTATTTTTGTCAGTCTTGCTAGAAGTGTATCAATTTTATGGATTTTTTTCAAATAACCACCTTTTTGTTTCATTGATTTTCTCTATTGTTTTCTGATTTTTAATTTCATTGACTTCTGCTTTTATATGTGTCATTTTCTTTTTCCTGCTTGCTTTGAATTTATTATTCCTTCTTTTGCTCATTTCTTGAGGTAGGAACTTCGGTTATTGGTCTGAGACCTTTATTCATTTCTAATGTAAACACTAATGATGTAAAATTTCCTCTCAGCATTGCTCAACTGTATCCAACATAGTTTGATGTGTTGTATTTTGGTTTTCATTTAATTCTAGGTATTTAACATTTTCCTTTGAGACTTCCTTTTGACCCACAGATTTAGAAGTGTGTTGTTTAATTTCCATGTTTACAGATTTTTCTGTTGTTTTCCTGTTACTGATTTCTAGTTTGACTTTATTGTTTTTGGAGAACATGCTTTGTATAATTTTAATTCTTTTAAATTTGTTGAGGTTTATTTTATGGATATGATCTCTCATTGGTGGATGTTCTATGGTTGCTCGAAAAAGTCTGCTCTTCTTGGTGGAGTGTATTTTGGCCTTAATGATAGTATCTTCCCAGGAATGTGGGTGAATTGCCTTTAAATGGCTTGGGTTGGTCTCTTCTTTTTGATGTCAATGGATGGGCCTGACTCACTCAGAGGACTTGCCACTCATTTATCAGAATCTGGCAGTGGAGTTTTTTGATGCTTGGTTGGGCATTTGATATGTGCTACATTCCCATTTTCCACACATACTCCATCTTTTATCTCATCTTTGTCTCTGCTGTGATTTTTTCTTCTTTCCTGCAACTGATTCAGTTTTTTGGCTTGCCCCACTTATGTATATTTTTATCTAGTCTCCAGGTCCTGGCCCATATTTGATTGTTTCATCCAATGGAGATCTAGAACCAACAGATCCTTGAGCATCATTCTGATCAGAGGAGCCACAGAGTGCCATTCTGACCCAATGGGTCATAATCACATGGATTGATCTTGAGCACCATTCTGATCCAAATAGTCATAGTCACTCTGACTTAGCTACCTCTCATTAAGATCAAATTTCAATCTCCTAACTGTGTTTTGGTTAATTCCCATCACAACCTTATCAGGTATACTTATATGTTATGTCACAGGTATAAAATCTGATTTTCAGAGGTCACATATTAACGCTGAATAGCTACTAAAGAACAAGGGAGTGATTTGGACCCAGGTTTCTTTTCTTCAGAATCAGTGTTCTCCCCTCTACTTTGCTCTATAATGAGTATGACACCTCCCCAGCTGTGCTGGTGGTTACTGCATTGGTGGTCTTTCCATGCTTCACGCTGCTGTATTCTTTAGCATCAATGAAATGGACAGATCTGACCAATCATTTGCTCCCTCATTAGAACTAAGCTGATTTCATTATTTTTGAGTAACACGCTTCCAATGCTGGACATCTGGCTATTGTATAAAACAGTGATCACCACTCAGCAGAACAGCAAGGGAGCCATGTGGCTTTTATTCGGTTACTAATCCAAAGCTGTGCTTGAATATTAATTCTATCATGGCTTTTATGACACTTGATTAAGTAAGTGTATGAAAGATGAGAAACACACTAAAATAGCTGACTAATACAGCTCTAAGTCACTAAGAGCACCCGAATGCACTCTGGTTACTGGCTACCTCTCACAGCACACGAGAGTGGATCGGCCGGTGGAGGAGGAATTCCTTGGTCTTTCCTGTGCTTGCTTTTTTCCAAGCTAAGCTATTACAATTTCCAAATCTTGGATTCTGAGACATCTCTACCAGAGAGACAGCACAACAAAGGAACTGAGCCTAATCCCCACTGTGCCACCAAAGCTTGTCAAATGTTACTGCAAGCATTCATATAAGGCTGCCTTGTTGGAGGAAACCAGCGAGGGAATTGATGTCAGCTACCAGATGGTGAGAGCAGCAGACTCATCACACTGTTTATGGGGCCTTCTAAACACAGAGGGCGCGAGCACGTGTACTTTCCCAAAGGGCACGTAGAATTTTAAGGTATGAGTATGTGCAATGTAGTTTAAAGCTTTTGCGGCTCAGAGGGAAGTAGTTAAATGAGGGGTTATCATGTTTGGATTGTGCTACAAAAAATATTAATCAGTAAAGTTCATTAACTCTCTATGAGCATAAGGAGAGGTGTTGACTCAGGTTTTCAGGATGTGGAAAAAAAAATCCTTCAAAGCTTTAGAACATTGCCTCACTGGTGTCTACTACATGAAAAATGACACACAATTTAGGAATATCTGAAAGCAGATTTTAAGCCCAGCGTGTATTTCAAATAGCGGCTCTAACTTCTGCACTTGATTTTAAGGAAATTACACAACCTCATGTTACTACATTCATAAAGCCCAGCGGGAAACCCTCTTGCCTTTTTCCAGTGAGGTCAGCTGCTTAGCTTCTGGAAGGGCTGCTATGCAGACCTCTGGCCTCTCCTGCTGCTGTCTGGTATACCCTGGCCTGGCAGTGGGAGTTCTAGAATGCTTGCTTGTGTAGGAGCAGCTCCAGGTGCAGTCTGGTTGGAAGGAGAAGTGAGAGGATCTGCCTCTATGCTGCATTTGCAAAGCAAGTGCATAGTTATTATTATGTCATTGGGTTTGGATCAGTGGTACACACAATGGGAAGGCGAAGTCAACCGGCCCTTATCTCTGCCAGTGTTTCCAGAAAGACTTTTCCCATCACAATCCAGGAACTTGACATGATACCAATTGCCTTCGAGGTCAATTTCAAACATCTAACTCTAGAAGCAAGGCTCACTTGATCCAATCCCATCTTTCCTCTCCAAACTGGTCACCCACTATTGCCTAAACAATTTCCTCTCTGTTAGCCACACATTCTTGTCTCAAGTATATAATATATTGAGAAAGAAAGCACACGATTTGAAATCAGAAAGAAATGGGCTTAGATACTGTCATGTCTAGTTACATACTGGGTGACCATAACAATTTAATCCCTGATAGAGACCTCATTTTCTTCACCTGTGACATGGAGACAGTAATACCTGTTCTACAGACCTGTGATGACTATTAAGAGAGAGTATACCATTAAAGTATCTGATATGGTCCTTGGCTTCTAGCAGGCACCTAATAAACAATAATTATCATCTTTCTTTTTCCTTTGCCTCATCTTTTATTCTCAAATTCCTCCTATTGCTAAAATCAAGTTTAATTTTGTCAAATCAGAATGTCCTGGATCAACATAGACAAAAATCTATATTTGATGGTTCAGTAGAACTTTGAAAACCATATGTGAGAACATCTAGTAAGAGATTATAGTGCCATGACCATTCAAAGTGTGTTCATTACATCCAAAGGTTGGGAGAAACTTATGCAACCATTAGAATATACAAAACTGCAAGATCCTAACAATGAGAGCAAGCAAGAAAAGCCAGAAAAATCATAGCTTTGTTTTGTTATATATTTTTAAAGAAAGCTATCAGAGAGTTGAGGATGGAAAGTTAAATGATTAAAAAATGAGAGAAATTGATAGACTTTCCCAGGAGAAAATAGACTTACGGCTTTCTCTATTGCTGGTGAGGGGAGGAGAGGAAGACTCCATTGGAGATAGAGATAAAGAGCAATCTTAATGGCTGGGTATGAGCTTGAGTCATGCACTAGAATCCTGAAGATCCTTGGATAGAATTAATCTACACCTACTTGCTATCACCTTCCGAAGTGTTTTCACTGAGTAGAAAGTGGTAGGTATGTGCTGAAGGCAGGAGGTCTGGGGCAAAGCATGGATAGGCTCCTTGAGACTCAAGACACTTTCTCCACATTAAATGTAGTAGTGAATTCCACTGAAGGCTTCATGCAGGGCAAGAGAGCTAATGGAGATCACCCTGGAGGTACTTCAGGTCTTCATTGAGTTCAAGGCAGGAACCCACTGAATGAGAATAGCAGAGCAGAAAAGCCAAGAAAAATCACTCTAAGGCATTCCAGGTCATCACCAAGTACACATTAGAGACTGTCAAAAGCTAGACTCTGGGCAATAAGATAGAGAAAGATCTTCCAGAAATGCACAAAGCCAGAAAAAAGTCTAAAGGGCAAAAAGAATACCCCAGTGACTTCAAAAACTGAGGGCTGGGCTGCTGAGGTGAGAGAGAGATCCCATGGTTCTGAAAGCAGACAGCTGGGAGGTGAATCTCAAAGAGATCTTGAAATCATTAATACATAGACCCTAAGACCTGCTGAAGGAAAGTATTTTTCCTACTCTGAAAATAACTATAGCCAGTGCTGAATTGAACCGCATGAAAGCTATACCAAAGCTCCAACCCAGCTTAATCTTAGATTGCATTTATTCATACTCCATGCTAGTGCCTGACAGAAGAATAATTGTGCTCTTTTCTGGGGGTAAATATTATTTACTTCAGTCTCTACTGTTCTTTTACCCATGATATCTGGCATGCAATAAACAATTGTGAGACAAGCAAAGAAGTAAGAAAATATGACTCATGGAAATGGTAAACATGTGAATAAACATAAAATACTTCTATTTTTCTCATTTCTCAATTTTAAAAATAATTGAATGCTAAAAGCATAAAGAATAATGATATTTTGTTCAGATTATATCATATAGAAGTAAAATATATGAAACAAGAGAACAAAGGTTGGAAAATAGGTAAAGGGAAAACACACTATTGTAAGGTTCTTATATATAAATGGCATAGTATCACCTGAATGTTGAGAGTAATATGTTAAAGCTACATATATAAACCACAGAGAAAGAAAATACATTGGTATGTCTAATAAGTCAAGAGCACTAATGAAATGGAATCCTAAGAAATACTCAATTAATTTAAAACAAGGCAGGAATTGAGGAAAAATGGAATAAAGAACCTATGGAATGCATAGAAAATATTAAGATTGTAGAATTAAGACAGATAATATTTGTGATTAAATTAAATGTAAATGAAATAAAGATTCAAATTAAAAAACAAAGATTGTCCAACTGCATACAGAATGGGCTGACTATATGCTATTTATGAGATACAGATTTTAAATGTAAAGACACAATAGGATAAAGGCAAAAAATCGGGAAAAATACGTTAGGCAGACAGTAAGAAATCTCAAGTTAAACTATTTTGTGAGTGTTTTCTCTAGTTATGGTGTCTTGCTGAACAGAAGTCATATATGGATTCCTTAGAATTATGGCTCATCCAATATGTGTCCTCTTTTTAAAAATGCTTTCTCATGACAAGGCCATAAGGACATTTTCTAATCCTGTGTTCTGTCAGTCAGGGTTGAACGCAGGCAACATAAAATAGGTATTTTAATCAGGGTGTGGTTTAAAAGAGGGAGTTAATTCTAAAGAAATCTGGATCCAGGATCAAAATGCCCTAATCACAAAGCTGCCACCATCGCCCAATCAGCCACACCATGACAGCTCTGAAGGTGGTGACCGAGGTGGGGCTCAGAGCCCAGCTAACTGCTGCCATCACAACTGCCCTCCCACCAGTCAGGCAGGCCCCCTGCTGCACCCTCCACGGTCTTCTTACAGCCCCAAATAGCCCAAAGCAGCAGACTGCCAACTTCTAATTCTCCTGAGAGTGCACCTACTTACTAGATGAGACCTAATTTGTATCCTGGTCCTTACCTAAGTTACTTGAAAAATGCCTTTTTTTTTTTTTTTTTAAACATTTCTGCAGTGCACGGGTACACATCAGAAGAAAGAGGGAAGGATTCTGATCATCAATCAACTACATCACACACCTCCTCTAAAACTTCCACAGACTTGCCTTCCCATTTAATTCCTTAATTCATCTGGTATTGTACTGTCAGGAAGGAATCCTATGTTGTTTTTCCACATGGAGAACCGATGATCCAAGCACCATTTGTTGAAAAGGTTGTGCTTCCTCCACTGATTTATAATGTGATTTCCATCATAAATAAAGTTTCTGCATATGTTTGTTTGTTTGTTTGTTTTCCCCTGGGTTCTCTATTCTTTTTGTTGTTTGGTTTTTCTATCTCTGTAACAATACCACTCAGCCTTGACTGACCCACAATCTCTAGCAACAATCATTCCCCAAAAGTCATGACTTGGTATTATAGTTAACTGCCACTCTGCCTACGCGTTGTCCCAGCTCCAACTCAGGACCAATTAGAAGTCAAATATGCTCCCCAAACCAATGCCATGGGACGAATGGCCCAGTTCCAGTTAGCTCAGTTCCAACTTCCCCATGGCAACAACTTCCAATCACAGCATACTTGAAACCTTCCCTTTACGTCCCTAGCAAGCTTTCCCACTTGTCTGCTTGCCCTTGAGTCACCGCCAAACACATGAGTGAAGATGGCCGACTCCCGTGTTATGGCCGGCCTGAAATGAATGTCTCTGCTTGCTCTCACTGAGTGCTCTTCATTTATTTCCACACTCCCAAATGGGTACAGTGACGATGGACAGGCAATGAAAAACCAAAAATAAAAAAAAGAGTCAAAAGTATATGGAAATAGGTTTGATCTCACTGATACTGAGATGAATGCAAACCATACTATCAAATTGACAAGGAGTTAAATGAATGATGACGATTTATCCTGAAGAGGCTATGGAGTAAGTGTCATTGTTGGTGAGTTTATTTTGAGAAGGACATACTTCAGCAACATCTATCTAAAGCTTTAAAAATGTTCACATTTTGATCCTGAAATCCCACTTTTATTAATTTAATCTACTGGATCTATTGGACTTATGTTCAAAGATATATTTCAGTTTTAATAAATAAGGAAACACTAGGAGTGTGGAAGAATGGCGATTATAATAAAAGACACATTCCCATCCCACAAGTACAAAGGCTCTTGTGGGATTAAGGGTGGGAGAAGCTAGGAGAGAGATCAGGGTGGTGGTGGGGAATGATTTAGTTTTAGTATGGGTTTTGTGCTCTAGGTCTGATGTCCAGTTAGATCCTTTTTAGATCTTTAGGATTCCCTGAGAGAGGTTTGGGAGCCCCAAAACTCAAGGAATTTATAGCTTTCTTCCCATCTGAGCTTCTGGTTGGCCACCTATGTGCCTGTCCCATGGCTACATGTGTATACGTCCTATGGCTATACGGGGTGGGCATAACAGAAATGCCAGCATGGTAGATTTAGGTAGAGACGGGGTCTGAGACAGGGTGCCATGATTCCCCACAGCCTGAGGGTGTTGAAGAGAGCCAGACATTCCAGTGTACCCAAGTTTCATGATAGAGGCATAGTGTGGAATGGGGAATGCATAGCAGGCAGCTGACATCTGAGAGCCAGTGGACCTATGAGGCTGCATCATGTCACAAGGCAATGAATGACCAGTAAGGTATAATGGGACAGAGGTGGTAAGACAGTCTCAGCAGTTTACAGGCAGGGCTTGGGTCAGAAGTTCTGAAGTCACCTGCAAGCCTGCTTAAAAGCGTAGCATGATTCCAAGCTATAATGGTTATCAGTTACCAAATAGAGAGATTAGGGGCAAATGTAAGAGCACAGTGAGCTGTGTAGGGTCACCAAGGAGAGAACCTGGAAGAGTTGCACTGGAGTAGGGGCAGGCTTAAAAGGGCTCAACAGGCTCTTAGATGATGGTTACAATCACCAGTGGGGATGGCTCCATTTTATGGAGAAGTGGGCATGTGAACGTTTGGAGCTGGCTGAAAGACAAAGTGTCAAATCACTCATACTTTCAAGGTTGATGGGCTCCTGACAGAAATATTTGGGTCAAATGGAGAGATCACTTGGGACCTGTCAGGTGATGGGAGGAGGGCTCCAGGAGTCCCAGATAAGAGTGAGGCAGTGCAAGGCTGGGCGCAGCACTCTGCTGAGCAAACTTCCTCTGTGAGATACACTGACAACCTCGAAAGGTGGGGAGCCGGAGAAAAGGAGGGGCGTCCTGTATTCTTTTATTTGAAAATTATATTTTATAGTCAAAAGCTCTGTAGGCAGCACTTCAACCCTGGGGAAAGTGCCCATTGAAAACTGTGTGGAATAGCAGACCTCAAATGTCATTATATGAGTAAGGATCTGACAAAGCCTGCCTATTCTTTGCCACCCACTTGAGCCCGAGCCATGGAAATAACCCCTCAGGCAAGAAGAGGGGTCTAATACGAGTGCTGTTTTCCTACAGATGCCTTATTGTTCCTTTTCCAAATATAGCATGGAATACTGTAGTTTGTTTGTGATGTAGGAAAATTGTTTGGCCGCTGTGAGCTAGGAAATTGGTGTGGAAAGAGTAGTCATCGATAAATAAAGTGGCCTGTGTTTTACTTCGACAGTGCTATTGGGAATGAAAAGCAGGTTTTGATACTAAATTGGGACAATACCTTCTCTATAAGGACTAATTATATAAGAGCAGTTAAAATTTTTCATTATTAATAGACTGTTCTCTTGTGACCAGTGGTGTACAGCATGTTTGAGGCAAAGGTTAACAAGCCGTCAACTACTTGGGCTATGTAGTACCTTTTTCTGGGACAACTCATGACAACTGTTCTGCTAACTATAAAGTGACTTTGCTTTTTATTTATGATTAAAAGAAGAGGAGATGAGAAAAGAAAACAAAGGGAGAGAAGAGAAAAGAAATCTACTACATCTTTGGGTGTTGCCCAGACAATGACAATTGGTCTCCCTGTTTCCTTCTATGCTCCCTGAATCAATACCCACAAGGTAGCCAGACTAATCTTCTTGTAGGATGGGAATATGCATCAGGTCCTGTCACCATCTTACTTGAAGCCCTCCAATGGAGTCTCACCACATGCCAAATAAAATCTAAACTCCCCGCTGTGGCTTAACAGACCCTCTCTGACCTGGGCCCTCCTTACTTCTCATTTCTCCAGGGGCTCCAGCTGTACTTTCTCTCTGTATCTTAAACAGGGCAAAAATTTTCCCCAGCTCACGTGGTATTCCTGCTTTTCCCTCCCTGGAAAAGCTCTGCCTCCGGTGTTTGCACACTTGCCTCACTTTTGGTAACACTTCATTGAGATACAATACAATTAAAGTGAACATTTGATGGTTTGGGGTATATTTTCAGAATTGTACAACCATTGCCACGATCTAATTTCAGAATGTTTTTATCACCCCTAGAAGAAATCTTTTACCCCTTAGCCCTCACTTCCAGACCCCTGCCATTGTCCCACCCTAGACAACTGCCAATCCACATTCAGTCTCTACAGATTTGATTATTCTGGACATTTCATAAAAATGGGATCCTAAAATACACCATCCTTTGTGGCTGGCTTCCCTTCAACCAAGAGACAACTCTTCTAATTTGAAGGCGATGTAGCCCTGAGGCAAGAGGAAGAACACTGTTACTTGGGTTGCATTAACTCCATGAAAGCTTGGCCTAATGATTTTTCTCAACTTCTCTGCTGCCTGGTGAACATGATGGTCCCAGCTATTGATGGGGAGTTCTTGAAAGGCACAAGCAAAGAAGTGACATGAATAGATTATTACCTAGATGTGTTTTCCTCCCCAAACTAAAAGTTCCTTGGTGGATTAGACTGTGTCTTATTTATATTTATCTAGTGTTTATTAGTGTTGATATATTGAGTAATTAACTAGTTAATTAATTCTCTTGTCTGTTCACTCATCGAAAAAAATGTTTTGTGACTTTACAAGATGTCAGGCAGTGTTTTAGGCCTGGAGAGAAAATATGGAAAGATGACAGACAAGTCTCTTTTCCATGAGGCTTGCCTCCTAGTAAAGAAGATAGTTGCCAAACAAATAAACCACTAAAGCAATAAAAATCCATATAATAAAAGCTAGGAAGAAGACAAAGTAGGATAAGTGGACAGAAAGTACAGAGACGTGTGTAGGAAGAAGCCCTGTTTCGGATTGAGCTATCGGCTGTCAAGGGAAGCCTTTCCAAAGAGGTGGCATTTGACCAGAGATCTGAGTGAGAAGGTACCAGCCATGTCAATACCTGGGAAAGTAGAAGGGCAAATGCAAAGAGGGAACAGCAAGGGAAAGGCCCCTGATGTGAAAATGACTTCCGTGTGTCCAGAACTTAGCAAGAAGTTCCACGGAATTGGATCTCAGTGAGAGAGGAAAGGAGGGGTATGAAATGAGGTCATACTATGACCTTGGTTCTCAACCTGTGGGTCACGACCCCTTTGGGGGTCAAACGACCCTTTCACAGGGGTCACCTAAGACCATCGGAAAACACATAATGTACTCATGCAGACCAGTCACACACGTGTAGAGAGCAGCTACCAATAATTTTATGGTTGGGGGTCACTACAACATGAGGAGCTGTATTAAAGGGTCGCGGCATTAGGGAGGTTGAGAACCACTGTCATACAGGTATGCAGGCCGAGTCAGAGCTTCCCAGATCTTGGGAGGGAGCTGGAATTTCATTATAAATGTACTGAAAAGCCATTGGAGATTCTTATGCAGGGAAGTAACGTACCTGATTTTGTTTTCAAAAGACCTGCCTATGTTGGGTGGCAAGCAGATACTGAGAGAATGAAGTAAATATTATTGTGAAACTCAATTATGAATGCAAATGTGTTGGTTAGGTGAGGGGGTCTGAGTGCTGTATCAAGCATGTCTCTGGGGCACCTTTGCAATCCGAAAGGACTCAATTAATCTCTTCGAAGGTAAAAGTTCCTTGGAGAGATGACTCCTATTGGATGATGTCCTGTGCTGTCGGCAAGAGTTTAGAAAACACCTTTCCTTCACACCATCTCAGACGCGGTAATCCAGGAGGACTCAGGCACTGCATCTTAATTGCTGTCATCATAAACAGTTGCATCTGGTTGCTGGAGAGCCAGACACACGAGTCTGTGTTCCATACCAGTGGTAACTGGAACATCATTTTCTATTATGTTCTGACAGACAAATGATTAATTAGCACAATCAGCCTCTCTCCTTGAAAATGGCCATGGATCAGTGTGTCCCTCTCCATCATGTAATTGAATCAGGGCCCACACACCTGTTTCCACTTCCTTTAAACAAACACCTGCCCTATAACCAACACAAAGCAATATTAAATCTCAACTCGCCTTGTGCATAAGTACATCTTTCAACTTGACCTAATTGATGCTGAAAGCTAGGAAAACATGGGTCTCAGAGAAGACTACTGCCTGATCCTCACACGTAATCAGAGAGTCTGAATGAAGTGCTGGCCCACTCAGCCTGCAGCACAGAGTGATTAGTTCGGCTCTGGAGTCACACCAGCCCATGACAATATCAGGTTTGCCAGTTGTGTGACATTGAGTGATCCATCTAACCCCTGTCGGTCTTGGTTTCCTCATCTTTAAAATGAGGATAATGATGTTTTACCACACATGTGTATGGTTTTTCTATATGTAAATCGTATATGTAAAAGGGTTAGCATAGTATTTAGCACCAAGTAAGCAAGCGTTCGAATTTTTTACTGTAATAAGAGAGTATTAAAACCAATTAGGTTGGCAAATTTCAGTTCTGATTAACACAGAGTAGTTGCACGCTATCATATCTTTTCCATCGATTCCAACTAAAAGACCTGAACAGAATATATAAAGCAACTATCTGAGAACTCTGAAAAGTATATGATGGCAAGTCAACTAGGGAAGAGAATAAGGAATTCAAATAACTAGCTCAGGGAGATGCGCTTCTTTCCTCCCGCATGTCCTGGCATAGATTCTGGGGCAGCCTGAATCTTGAAACTGTGCAACAGAAAAAAACTGAAAGAAAAATCCTCTCTTGGGCCAGAGGGCTAAGAAAGAAGCCACTGGGAAAAAGAGACTTTTTTACTACCCTAAGCCCTACTTTAGGCCTGCTCAAGTAATAAAGTGACATCCCAATGGCAGTGGCAATAGCAGCAGCAGTGGAGGTGGCATCAGGGGTAGCAGCTACAGCAACAGGGAATCTGCAGGCTCTTTTCTGTTGTGACTTTTCCATGAGGTACACCTATCTGCTGGAAGTTCATTACAGTGCATGGATGCTAAAGCCATGATTTTCTAGGCAGAGCCATGGAAAGATACCCATAGGAGTTAGAGAAGGTGGGGGGATTCAGAGAGGAGTTAGCTGAAGATAGGGATCCTTGAAAGCTGTATAGAAAATATTGGGCTCATCATGAGCTATGATCCATAGAATTGGATCATAAGCAACATACAAAGGCTTTGAGAACTGAACTCCAAGGAAGACTATCATCCAGGTGTCAGGGTGAGCCTTGAACAGTGCGTGCACAGGGAAGGCCAGATGGTACAGAAAGTACTATCTGACACTGGAACCACAGCCTGTATGTGCATCAGGATTCTGGTCTGAACCTACTAAAGCAAGGAACAAACAAACATAAAAATCAACACTTCCCAGAAAATTCTTAACGGAACACAGAATCTCATATCATAATATAAAAATATCCAGGACAGGATCCAAAATTACTCAATGTATACAGAATCAGGAAAATATGAAGCCTTCAAGGGAAAAAGTAATTAACATATGCAAATTCTAAGGTGGCCCAGATGGGGGAATTACCAGACAAAGATTTTAAAGTACCTCTTATAATGATGATCCATGAAGTAAGGGTGAATACTCTTGAAATAAATGGAAAGATAGACAATTTTTAGCATAGAAATAGAAGGTGTCTCAAAGAACCAATTTTGAATGGATAGGCACAAGAACAGAAATAAAAATGTCCGCTGAAAGATCTCAAAAACAGAATGGAGATGGATAGAAAAGAGTCTTTGAACTTGAAAGTATATCAATAAAAATGATCCAATCTGGAATGCACAGAAGAAAAAAAAGTTTGGTAATGGAGCCTCAAGAACCGGGGACAATATTAATAACCTTGGCAACGTTATGATTATGACACCTTACCAAGTTGTTTCTACAGTGCTGCCAACGTAACTGCATGGTGACAAGTTTGTGAACTTAATTGTCAGATTTTGGGCACGATGACAGCTCTAATGGCCATTCCAGAAAGAGTTCCAAAACTGCTTTGAAGGGTGAACTAGATGCTGGCATCGTCGGTGCACAGCTTCCCAAGGGAAGGACTTGAAAGGTGACCGTAGTGATACTCAGCAATGAGGCAGGCAGCACTTTTTCTAGGGTGAGTTCATGACCTTAATCACCCAATCTTGTAGCTGAGATTTCTAAGCAAAGTGTTAAAGATGCAGCCTGGTTTCTCCTTACTGCTGATAGTACATGCAGGATGCAGGAGATAAATGGAAGGAATCGCTAAGCAAAAGGCACCAGACTTAGAGAGTTGGGAAATTCTCAGCCTATCCATATTTCAAAAAAATAAGAAAGATTGTTCTGAAGAGAACATGCACCTAAAAACTCTGCCTGCCTCTCCCCATCCCCCAATACCAAAGCCACTTTCACATTTTTAGGTCCTTTGTTACAGCAGCACCCTGCCTCACGGTACCAAAATCCGCAGTAGTGCTTGCGCCGCCATAACAAAATACCAAGCACTGGGCGGCTCAGACAACAGATTTATTTTGTCAGAGTTCTAGAGGCTAGAAGTCCAAGAGTAAGGCGCTGTCAGTGCTGCTTTCTGGTGAGGACGCTCTTCCTGGCTTGGAGATGGCATCCCTTGCTCTGTCTTCACATGGCCTTTCCCCTGTGCAAATGCGAAGAGAGAGAGAGAGGTTTCTCGTGTCGCTTCCTTTCCTTATAAAGACACCCAGTCCGGTTGGATTGAGGCCCCACTACCGTGACCACATTTAACCTTAGTTACCTCCTTAAACACCCTCTCTCCGAATGTAGTCACCTAGGGCTTCAAGATGTGCATTTTGGGGAAAAGAATTCAGTCCATAACGTGTCTTTATAAAGAGAATGTTACATGATGCAGTGGACCATGACTTTCATAGATACCTGTATAAGCAACGTCTCACATTGAGCATAAACAGAAAGAAATCCCAAAATACTGTTTTAGACAAGGCAAAGCAGTTCTCCTCATGTCAGTAAGCATTTATAGAGAAGTGACTCTGGGCAAGACACTGGTACCAGAGGTTGTGAAAGATACAAAGGTGACGACGATTGAGTTGGAAGTTCCTGCCAACCGCAAGAAAGGAAACCCCCTGCCTCTTGCATGTCCAAGAACACCTCTAGTTCAATGAAGAGTTTTCAGAGAAAGCCAGTGTGCGACC
>PVJL010007297.1:14295-80253 GCA_004026885.1 Lyroderma lyra | reverse complement strand
GATGGACCTGGAGATCATCATGCTAAGTGAAATAAGCCAGACAGAAAAAACAAAGAACTGCATGATTTCACTCATATGCGGAATATAAAACTGAAAGCAAAGAAAAAAAGAAATGAACAAACAAATAACCCATGGACACAATCAATAGTTTAATGTTTATTTGGGGATGAGTGGGTTAGGTAGGGGAGAAAGGGGAGGGAGTGGGAGAGGAGGGGGGGAAGCTAAATATAAGGTGATGGAAAGAGAAGTCACATTAGGTGGTGAACTTAATTGTACATCAAGTTGACAATGCACTGTAGAATTGTATGCCTGAAACCTATGTAATCCTTGCTAACAGATGTCACCCCAATAAGTCTAACAATAAAAATGGATTAAAAAATAAAATAAAATAAAAAGAGTCTATGCTGGGAATGGTGACGCTGTTCCTGGGGTTCTGTGCTGGTAAGGTTGAGATATATTTTAATATTTTTGCTGGTCAAGCTAGGAGACCGATGTAGTACAATGTCTATCAGGTTGGTGGTCTGCTGGTTGTCTCTTTTCTGGTGCCATTCCAAGTCTGCTGGGGTCTCTATGCTTGTCACGCAGAGTGTCTCTCTGTCATCTAAGTTCTGGTCATGTTAGAGCATTGCTGATATCTCTGTGCTCATCAACTTTTGGGTCTGGTGTGGGTCTCTGAGCTGGTAAGTTTGGGATTTGCTTATAGTTTCTATGCTATTCACCTCAAGGTCTTCTGGCGGTCTCTATGCTAGTCAGGTGGGAGTTGTGCAAATGGTCTCTGCTCTTGTCAGGTTGGGTGTTTCTTAGAGTGTCAGTGTTGGACTGGGTTTGGGTCTGCTGGGTATAATTGTGATGGTAAGGTTAGCGATCCTCCTGGTGTCTCTATGATATCAGTTTGAGTCTTTCAGAAATGTCATTGCTTTTCTTGTTGGTGCTCTAAACGGGGTCTTTGTGCTGAGTCAGGTTGAGGGTCTCCCTGAGGTGCCTGTGCTGGTGTATTTGGAAGTGTGCTTTTGTCCCTCTATTGGTCACATTTAGTATTTTCCTTGGGTCTCTGTGCTGGTCATGTGGAAGGTATGAGTGTGGACCCTGCTTGTCAAGTTGGAGTCAGTTTTGAACCCTTCGCTTGTCAGGAATATGCTCTGATAGGGTACTGTGTCTATCACGTTGGGGGTATGCTATGGATCAGGTTTCAATTCTGCTCTGGTCTCCATTCTTGTCATGTTGAGAGTCTTCCTAGGATCTCAGTTTTCATCTGGTTGGAGTTTTCCTGGGTGTCTCTCTGCTGGTCAGGTTTTGAGTCTGCTGGTGGTTGATGTGCTGGTGAGTTTTGGGGTCGGCTGGGGGTTTCTGTGCTATTCACCTTAGCACTTTCATGAGGGTTTCTATGCTGGTCAGGTTGTAGGTTTGCATTTAGTCTTTGCACTGGCCAGAGTGGTTTTCTGACTGGGGACTCTGTGCTGGTCAGGTTAGGGGTCTGCTGAGGTTCTCCTTTCCCTGTCACATTTGGAATCTGCCAGGCGATTGTCCTGGTCATGTTTGGAGACCACTGGTGTCTTTCTCCTGGTCTTGGTTGTTCCTAGGGCATCTGTTCTGTTCACCTTAGATGTACGCATTTAGCACTCTAATCTGGTCAGGTTGGGGTTCTGCTGGCGCTCCATGGGATAGTCAGATTCGAGATCTGCTGTGTCTCTGTTATGGTCACGTTTTTGGTCTGCCAAGAATGTGTATGCAGATGATTAGTGAGTTCTCTCATGGTTCTCTGTGGTTCTTATAATGGGTAAGTCCTGGAGATCTTTATGCCTGGTCAGGTTGAGAAACTACTTGAGATATCTGAGGTGCTTTGTTTAAAGATTTCCTGGGGTCTCTCTGGTCAGATTAATGGACTGCTGTGTACTCTACGTATATGGTTGGGTGTCTGTTGAGGGTCTCTCTCTGTAATGTTCCAGATCTTTCGGTGTCCTTTTACTTTTCATGATGAGTTTCTGCCTGAGGTTTCTGTATTGGTCAAGTTTGAGGTTTGTGGGGGACTCTCTGTTATAGTCACCTCAGGGTCAGTCACGTGTTCTGTGCTGGCCAGATTTTGGTTCAGCTGGGAGTCTCTTTGAGCAGTCATATTTGGAATCTGCCTTGATTTTGGCCTGGTCATTGTTGGGGTGTGCTAGGGAATCTGTGATGGTCAGGTTGGAGATATGCCCGAGGCCTCTTTACTGGTCAGGTTAAAGACCTCTTTACTGGTCAGGTTGAAGGAAATTCTCGGTGGTCAGGTTTGGGGTTTACTAGAAGTATCTGTTTGCAGTCACATTTGGAATGTTCCAGGAGACCGTCCTAGTTAGGTTGGGGTTCTGCTGGTATCTTTCTTCTGGAGTCGTGTGTGCCTATAAGCTCTGCTCTGGTCAGGTTGGGAGTTTGCTATGGCTGTCTGTGATAGGCAGGTTCTGCATCTTCTGGGGACCTTTTTGATGTCAGGTTGGGGTTATGCCAAGAATCTCTATACTGTTCATTGGTGGGTTATGTCAGTGTTCTCTTTGCTACATAGAAAGGACAGGTGCTCCAGTTCCTTCTGCCTTTTCACGTTGGAGGGCTGCTTGGGGTATCTGTGCTGGTCTCATGAGATGCACTTAGGTCTTTCTACTGGTCAGTTTAATAGATGGCTGGGTATGGTGCTTGTCAGGTTTGGTGTCTGCTGGTGGTCTCTTTCTTGGCCAGATTACACGTCTACTGAGGTTCTTGTGCTTGTCATGTTGAGTTTCTGCCTGAGGTCTCTATGTTGGTCAAATTTCAGGTCACTAGGGGGTATCTGGTGAGGTCAGGTGGGCATCCAAAGCGGGCTCTCTGTGCTAGGCATGTTGGGGTTCTGCTTAGAGTCTTTGTGCTGGTCAGGTTGAGGTCTTTGGGGATTTCTTTACTGAAGTGTTTGGGGGTCCTGCTGTGGTTCTTTGTCCTTGTTGGGTTGGGGAACTGTTGTGGGTCTTTGTGCTTTTCAATTTCGTGGACTTGCTGAGGTCTCTGTTGTTGTCAGGTTGGAGGACTAGCTGGAGTATCTGTACTGGTCAGTTTTCTAGTCTGCCTGGAGTTTTCATGCTGGTCTTTTTGAGAGTATGTTCATACTCTTTGTAACCAGTTAGGTGTGGGGTATAGCTGAGGCCTCTGTTCTGGTGAGATTATAGATTTCCTGGGGTGTTTACACTGGTCATTTTTCACCTCTGCCTCAGATTTCTTGGCTTGTCATATTTTGGGTCTGCCTTGGGTTTCTGTGCTCCTCAGGATGGGTTTCTGCCTGAGTTCTCTGTGGCTGGTCATGTTAGGAGACTGTTTTGTTTCTCTGTGTTTGTGTAAATATGGGTCTACCAAGGTTCTTCAGGGTACTCTGTGTTGGTTAGGATGGGGATGTGCTGGAGATCTTTGTGACTGACCAGGTTGTGGTTCTCCTTGAGGTATGTATTTTGGTCTGTTAAAGATTTGCTGGTGTTTCTCTGCTGGACTGGTTATATAGACTGCTGGACACTCTGCTGGTCAGACTGTCTCTTGTTTCCCTGTTAAGTCAGGTTCTTGGTCTGCATGGGTTCCTGTGCTTGTCATGTTGAGTTTCTGCCTGAGGTCTCTGAGTTGGTCGAGTTTGAGATTGGTAAATTGTCTCTGTTTTGGTCTGATTTGGGTCAGTCACAGGTCTCTGTGTCGATCGGCTGGGTTTCTGCTGAGGGTCTCTTCTCCTATACACATTTGTAAATCTGCCTGGGGTCTGTTTTGGTCAGGTCTGGGACCTGCTGGTGTCTCTCTGCTGGTTTTGTGTGTTCCTGGGTTCTCTGTTCTGGTCATGTTGGAGGTCTGCATTGGGGACTCTCCTCTGCACCAGCTGAGGGTCTGCTGGCGCAATCCGTAATAATCAGGTTGGGGTCTCAGAGAACTCTATGGTGGTCATTTGGGGGTTTTATCAGGGTTCTCTGTGCTAGGTACAAAGACGATGGTGTAAAGATGTGCTGGCTCATGTTGGGGTCTTATTTGGATATCTGTGCTGGTCTGTTTAAAAATTTGCAGAGGTCAGTCTGGTGGTCAGGTTCATAGAGTTTGGTAGTGTGCTTGTCATATTGGGTCTGTGCTGGGGTTCTTTTTCCTGTTCAGGTTCCAGATCTGCAGGGGATCCTGTACACATAATATTGAGTCTCTGCCTGAGGTCCCTGTGTTGGTCAAGTTAGACCAGAGTGTGTGGTCTCTGTTTTGGTCAGGTTGTGCTAAGTGGGTTTCAATACTCCTGCGGTTCTTCCTTCCAGTTCTATTGGGATTAACCTTGGGTCTATCCTGGTCCAGTTTGGGATCTGATACATTCTCCTTTGCTGGTTTCTTAGCCTAGAGTCTCTCTTCTTGTCTCCATGGAAGTCTGTATTATGGCTCTGTTCTGGTGAGTTTGGGGGTTTACTAGTGCTCTTCATGATGGTCAGGTTGGGGTTCTGCCAGGAGGCTTTATCTTCGTCACTTGAAGGTTCTGTGCTGGTTTCTATGTGCTGGTTAGAATGATAAGATCCTGGAGATTTCTTTGCCTCATCAGGTTTTTTCCTGCTTGGTGAATCTGTGCTTGTCTTTCAGTAGATTTTCTGGGGTCTCTCTGCTTATTAGGTTAATTGACTGCTTGGTACTGTGCTTGTCAGGTTAGGTTTCTGCTGGGGGTCTGTTTTCTTGCCAGGTGGCAGTTCTCCATGTGTCCCTATGCTTAGCATGCTGAGTTTCTGTCTGAGGTCTCTTTTTTGGTCAGGTGTGAGGTCAGAGGGTTGTCTCTTCTTTGGCCAAGTTGGGATCAGTCGGGGGACTCTGTGCTGCATATATTGTGGATTGTCTCAGGATTTCTGTGCTCATCAAGCTGAAGTCTTCTGAGAGTTTCTGTGATGATTAGTTTTGGGCCCTGCCAATATTATTTGTTCTGGTCAGGCTGCAGGTCTGCTGAGGGTTTGTATGCTGGCCAGATTGAGTTCGTCTTGGTGCCTCTGTAGTCGTGAGGTTGGAAGTCAGTCTGGGGTCTCTCAATTGGTCCGTTTGGTTGTCTCTTCAGGTTCTTTTCACCCAGTCTGATTATGAGTTCACTTGGGGTCTCTTTGCTGGTCAGTTTTCTTGTCTCCCTGGAGTCTCTATTCTTGTCATGTTTGGGGTCTGTCTTAGAGCTCTATGCTGGTGAGGTTTGATGTCTGCCCAAATTCTCTTTGGCTGCTCATGTAGAAATAATTATTTGGGTCTCTGTGCTGGTCCAGTTATGGGTCTTCCAAGGGTTCATGCACTGGTCATATCAGGGGTCTTCTGGTTGTCTGTGTGTCATGTAGTGATAAAGGACTTCCTGGGGTCTTTGTCTTGGCCAGGTTGGACGTCTGGATCAATGATGGTGCTGCTCAGGTTAGGGGCCTTCTTGATACTTTTCTACTGATGTAGGGGTTCTCCTGGTGATTTTTTCTAGTCAGGTGAGAGGTCTAATGAAGGTCACTGTGCTGTCAAGATTGGGGGTCTGCCAGGGGTCTCTGCAATGGTCAAGTTAGGGATCACATTGGACTTTATGTGCCCACTCATGTTAAGGGTATTTCAGGGGTCCTTTTGGTGCTCAGATTGGAAGCCTCCCTGGGGTCACTGCTAACAGGTTAGGGGTCTGCTGGAAGTCTCAGTGCCGGTCAGGTTGGGGATCTGGTTTGAGCTCTGCTGGTGTTTTTATTTTTTTTTTATTTTTTTTAATTCATTTTTATTGTTAGACTTATTGGGGTGATATCTGTTAGCAAGGATTACATAGGTTTCAGGCATACAATTCTACAGTGCATTGTCAACTTGATGTATAATAAGTTCACCACCTAATGTGACTTCTCTTCCCATCACCTTATATTTAGCTTCCCCAGCTCCTCTCCCACCCCCAAATGAAGGGTGCAGTACTGTGCTGATAAGGTTGGGGTTCATTAGGAGTCTCTTTACTTTTCATTTTCCAGGTCTGCTGGTCTGTTACAGGGAAGCTTGGGATCTCTGCTTTAGTAGGTGGGGAGCTGCCAGGTATCTCTCCTAGTCATGTTGGAGGTCATCTCGGGAGTTTTCTGGTGGTCAGATTTGGTATCTGCCTGGATACTTAGTGCTCGTTCAGGTTAGGGGTCTCCCAGGGATATCTATTCTCAATGAGGTTTGTGGGCTTCCTTTTTGCTCTGTCTTGGTCATATTAGTTGTCTGCTTGGGTCTCTGTGTTGTTCATAGGGACATCTGCTTAGAATCTGTGTTCAGTTAGGTATGCTGGGGGTCTGTGTGCTACTCAGGTTGGAGATCTGTCAGGTGTTCTTTTGCTGGTCCAATTGTGGTTCTGCTGTGGTTTCTGTGCTGGTAATATTTTTCTGCCTGGGGTCCTTGTGCTGGTCAGATTAGGGATCTGCCCATAATCTGTGTGGTGGGATTCAGCCTGGGGTCTTTCTTCTTGGTCAGGTTTTAAGTCTGCCTGACGTCTGTGTGCTGCTGTGTTTGGGTGTCTGCCTAGCGTCTTTGTGCTGACCTGTTTTAGTGTCTGCTGGGTATAAATGTGTCGGTATGGTTGAGTTTCTTTCTGGAGTCTCTAGGACATGTCAATATGGGTCTTTCAGGGGTCTCTGTGCTTGCCAGATTGGAAGTACATTGGGGTTCTTTTCTTCTAGTCAGGTTCAGGTCCGCATGGGTGCCTGTGCCTCTAATGTTGAGTTTCTGCCTGCAGTCTTTGGGTCAAGTTTGAAGTCGCAAATGTATCCCTATTCTGGTCATGTTGGGATCAGTCTGGGGTCTTTGTGATGGACAGGTTTCAGTTCTTCTGAGGGACTTTGTGCTGTTAAAGTTGAGGTGTTCTGAGTGTTGCTCTGCTACACTTGGGTCCTGCTAAGGTTCTCTATTATTGTCAAGATGGCATCCTTTTGGGGTATTTGCTGTTTTGACCTTCAAAGTAAGCTTGGAGTCTTTGTGATGTTCTGGTTATGGGTCTGCCAGGGATTTCTTTGCTGGTCATGTCAGGGGTCTTCTGGGTTGCTGTGTATTCAATAATGATAAGGGCTTGCCTGGGTGTTCTACACTAGTGAGGTTAGAGATCTGGTTTGATATTCCTGCTGCCCAGGTTGGGGGACTTCTGGGTACTCTTCTGTTGAGGTTGGCGTTCTCCTGCTTATTCTTTCCTGATCAGGTTAGAGGTCTTCTGGAGGTCTCTGTGCTAGTCAGATTTGAGGTCATCTGGGATGTCTGTGTTGGTCAGGTGGGGTGATGGTCTGCCATATGTCTCTTTGATGGTCAGGGAAGGGACAATGCTAGAATTAATGTGCCTGGTCATGTTAAGTGTATTCCAGGGGTCTCTGTGCTTCTCAGTTTGAAGGTCTGCCTGGGGTCTCTGCTGCACAGGTTGAAGGTCTGCTACAATTCTCTGTGCTGGTCTGGTTGGAGTATGGTTGGTTCTCTGCTAGGATTGTTTGCAAAATGGTGGGGTACTGTGCTTGTCAGTTTTGGGGTCAGCAGGTTTCTCTTTGTTTTTAATGTTCCAAGTCTACTGGATCTCTGTGATCATCATGTCGGGTGTCTGCTTTGATCTCTATGTTGGTAAGGATACAGGGAAGCTTGGCGTCTGTTTTTTGTCAGGTGGTAATCTACCTAGGGTCTCTGTGCTGGTCATGCTTCAAGTGATCTCAGGGTGTCTGTGTTTTTCAGATTGAGTGTCTGCCTGAGGCATCAATGTTGGTCAGGTTAGCGATCATCTGTGGATCTCTGTGCTCAGTGAGGTTTGGGGGCTGCTTTTGTTTCCTGTCCTGGTCATTTGGAGTCTTCTTAGGCCTCTTTGCTAGTCTTGTTATGGGTATGCTAGGGGGTTATGTGCTGGTTATTTCAGGGGTGTTCTGACAGTCTGTGCCCAGTATTGGAGAACTGGTTTGATCTACCTGCTGCTCCATTTGGGGGACTTCTGGGTATTATTCTGTTGATGTTGGGATTCAGCAATTGATTTCTTGGTGATCAGGTTAAATGTCTACTGGGAATCTCTGTACTTGTCAGGTTTGTTGTCTGTGTGGGGTCTCTTTGCCGGTCTGTTTTGAAGTCTGCTAGTGTCTTTGTGGTGGTCAGACTTAGTGTGTTCCTTGGGTGGCTATGCTGGGCATGCTGATGTTACGCCTGGGGATTCTGTGCTGGTAAGGTTGAGGTACATTTTGATTTGTCTGCTGTTCAGTTCAGGAAACTGATGTAGAGCTGTGCCTATCAGGTTGGTGGTCTGTTGGGGGTCTCTTTGCTGGTCACGTTCCATGTCTGCTGGGGCTCTACATTTGACATGCAGAGTGTCACTCTGGAGTCTCAGTTCAGGTCATGATAAAGAGTTCCTCTTCAGGTTTTGGGTCTTGTGTGGATCACTGTGCTGGTAAGTTTTGGCATCTGCTGAGAGTTTCTATAGTATTCACCTTAGGGTCCTCTGGGGGTCTCTGCTGGTCAGATGGAAGGTGTCTAAGCCTCTCTGTGCTTGTCAGATTGGTCATGTGCTTATGGACACTGTGTTGGTCAGGTTTAAGTTCTTGTCAATCTTTGCACAGCTCTGGTTTGGGGACTTTGGGGTACATTTCTGGTGAAATAGGGGTTCTCATTGTGATTTCTTGCTGGTCATATTCGAGGTATACTGAAGTTGAGTTTTTAGTCAATTGGGGGCCTGCCTGTGAACTCCCTGCTGGTCAAGTTAGGGGTCTGGTAGAGGGCTCTGTTCCATATCACACACCAAATATGCCTGGGGATGGTTTTTATCAAGTTTGGGGTCTTCTGGGGTCTTTCTGCTAGTCTCATGTGTGCCTGAGGTCTGTATTCTGGTCACATTGTAAGTCTGCATTCAGAGCTCTATAGATTGGGACTCTGCTGGGCCTATGTATGTTGGTTAGGTTCTTGGTCGGCTCGGTCCCTCTGTGAATGTCATGTTGTGTGTCTGCCAGCAGTGTCTTTGCTGGTCATTTGAGAGTTCTGTCAGGGTTATCTTTGCTGATTAGTATTTGGATGTTCATAATGTCAGTGTGCTTTGTCACATTGAAGGTCTGCTTTGGCTATCAGTGCTGGTCTGTTTGGAGATTTGCTAGGGTATCCCTGCTGGTCAGGTTAATGGACTCCTGGGTACTGTACTTGTCAGGTTGGCTGTCTGTTGAGGGTCTATCCTTGTCAGTTTCCAGGTCTGCAGTGGTACCTGTGCTTTTTACATTGGGTTTCTTCATGATGTCTCTGTTGGTCAAGTTGGAGGTCGGTGAGTGGATCTGTTCTGGTAAAGTTGGTGTCAGTCTGTGGTCTCTGTGCTGGGCAGATTAGGGTACTGGGGATCTCTGTCCACAGTCACACTTGAAATCTGCCTGGGGTCTGTCCTGGTCAGGTTTGGGGTCGACTACGGTCTCATTGGTGGTCTCTGTTCCTGGGGTCTGTTTGTGTCACTTCAGAAGTCTGCATTGGGGCCTCTGTTCTGGTCAGTTTGGGGTTCTGCTGAACCTGTCTGTGATGGTCAAGCTAGGGGTCTCCTGGGACTCTTTGTATTGGATAGGCTGGGGTCTGCTAGCAGTCTGTATGCTTGTCATTTGGGAGTTCTGTCACAATTTTCTGTGCTTCTTAGCATGGGAATGTGCTTGAGAACTATGTACCTGATCAGGTCATGAGTCTGCTAAGGATATCTGTGCTGGTCTATTTCAGGTTTTCTGAGGTCTCTATTGTGATCAGGTTAATGGAATGCTGGGCACTGTGTTGTTCAGTTTGGGTGTCTGGTTTGGGAGTCTTTCTTGGATTTCTTTGCTGGTTAGTTTGGGTGTTGACCTGACTTCTCTGTGGCTAATTATTCTGAGAGTCTACTTAGGGTTTCTGCATTCATCTGTTTATAGGTCTGCCAGGGGTTGATGTATGGTAATATCAGGGAACTTCTGTTTTTATGTGTGTCCAGTAATGATAGGTGTCTGCCTGGGCTCTTTGTGCTAGTCAGGTTGGAGGTCACATTTGATCTTCCTGCTACTTAGATTTAGGCATCTTTGGGGTACTTCTTTGGACAGGTTGGTGTTCTTTTGGTGATTTCTTGCTGGTCAGGTTAGAGGTCTACTGGGAGTTTCTGTTCTGATCAGATTGAGGATCTTCCAGGGCTGTCTGTACTAGTCAGAATTAATGTCTGTCTTGGGAGTCTGTACTGCTCAAAATTTGATTTTCCTGGATCTCTGTGCTTGCCATGATGTGTCTGTGTGGGATCTCTGTGACCAGTCATGGTGAGGTCCACATGTGGTCTTTGTGACAGCCAAGATGGAGGCCTTCTTGGGGTCTCTGTGCCTGTCAGGATAGTGCTATACCTGTATTTTTTATGCTGGTCATGTCAAGGGTCTGCTAGGAGCCTATGTACCTGGTAATGTTGAGAGTCTGCTTGAGGCTTCTGAGTTGGTAAAATTTGAGGTTGTTGTAGGGTGTCTGCTTTGATCATATTGGAATCACTCAGAGGTCTCTGTGTTGGATAAGTTAGGGTTTTACTTGGGCTCCCTGACCTGGTTAGGTCAAGGTTTTATCGGGGTTATGTGTTGATTTATTTGGGGTCTACCTGGGGTTCTCTGTTCTGCTCAGATTGGGAGTCTGCTGCTGATCATCTTGGGGTGTACCTAAGTTCTCTGTGGTCATGAGGTTGGAAGTCAGCCTAGGGTCTCTATGATAGTTACTTTTATTTTCTGTTCAGGTTGTTTTTATCAACTGAGCTTTGAGGTTTACTGGGTTCTCTGTGCTGGTGAGGTTGGAGATTGCCTGAGGTTTCTATGTTGATGAGGTTTGGGGTCCTGATAGAGTCTCTGAATTTATCACTGAGATATCTGCTTTGGGTCCTTTTACTGTTCAGCTTGAGGTTCTGCTATGAGTCTCCATGCTGGTTATGTTTGAAGTCTGCCTGTGGTTCCTGGGTTAATCAGGGTGAGTATATACCTGTGGTTTCTGTGTCAGCCTTGTCAGCTCTATGCCAGGATTATTTATGTCCAGTCAGATTGGGGTGGCCTTGGTGTCCTCTCCAATCACAAATAAAGCTGGGAATGTCCTGAACAGAGGATCAGAGGGAATGGTTTAACTCCTGACAAGGGACATTTGGAAAACAGAGGCTATAAGATCCCACCTCCAGGGGGCAACCATTAGACATCACTGATGGTTCCGAAACGTCTCTGCATACCCTCCTAAATGTGGTGTACTTGGTAACTCTCTTACTCATGTGAGTTTTGGGCTGAATTTGGTAGAGCTACCCTATGCCTGCCCCCAGTTGCTTTCTTCCAGACCATGGCCTCTCACTCATCCTTTGTTCCTTGGGCACTGGCCCAGAGCTTAAGATTGGATTCTGTAACACAAGAATGAAGTGGGTATTTATAACAGAAGCCCTTAACTTTCTGCATTCTTCCTCTTTCTGAGAATACTCTATAAACTTTGGGAGGTAGTTTAAAAGCCATGCTGCACTTTGGGTGTGCTTGTAAAAACTACACATAAAAATAATGATACCTGAAGAACCCCAACTCCCTCAGATCTAGGTTGTCAGAGCAGGGATTTGGGGATACTTGTCTTGAGGCATGGAAATCAGCTGAGCTGTGCTTTGCTGTGGCCTCTTGTGCCCGGGTTAAGCTCTGGTCATGGTGTATGCAAAAGGCAACCTGGGATAAACACTTGGGCTCTTAATCCTTATGTATGCAGTGGGGATCCACAGGTCTGAACTTGCGGCACTCTGCACAACCCAGGGTGCTTTTCACATGCCACCAAACACAGTCCCACAGGACTGGGTCAGCATTGGTCAGCCTCACTGCTTACCCACTGCTATAGACCCAGATACTACAGGTCCCCTGGATAAAAGGGCACCCATTCTGGGAAGGGTTAGACAGTTCATCTTGATTCAGAAGATTGTAATTAACGGTTGTTAAGATTATTCATTTTTGAGGCTAATGACGTTTCCATGGCCTGATAGGGGGCAGAAATAGGGCAAGCTCTTGCTGGTTACACCATAACCCACCATTATGGGCCCACTTATTAGCTAATAGTTGAGGTCTCCAGCACTCAAAAGTCCTCAGAATCTGTAGGTTGATGTAGGGGTTGCAAAATCTTGAGATACACTTATAGACACCAGTGTTTTCCTGTGAAGCAGGTCCTCACTATGCTCCCAGAGAATGACAGGGAGCCCACAGGCACCACAGAAAACTGACCACATTCTAAGAAGCTGACATCTAAGGTAGGAAGAATGTGGCTAGGCCACCATGGCCAGATTTACTCTGATTAAACACTAAACTTGGAAGCTAAATCGAGAGGTGTCTTTGTCCACACCAAGTTCCATGAGGTGAAGATGGTGTGTAATGTGACACCCATCATCAGCCACCAGCAGGCGTCTGTTGTAGAAGATGCCAGTCTCTTCTTTCTCTCCATTTTGAGTCTTTGGCTGATAGTCTCTAGGTCTACCCATGGTCTCTATGTTGGTCATGTCACTTGTATGTCAGAAATCTGTATGTCCAGTCATTGTCAGATTGTGCAGGATATTCTACATTTCCAAAATAAGTTAGGAAGGTCCTGAGCATAGGATCAGGGGGAGGGTTTTAATTTCAAAGGGACCTTTGAAAAATAGATGGAGGTTGTCAGGCTTCACCTTACTGGGGCTCTGAGGGACAGCCCTTCCAAGAGGCATCAATGAGGCATCACTGATGGTTCACATAGGTCTCTACATATCCCCCTATATGTAGTGTACTTGGGAACTCTGTTTCTTCTGTGCACTTGTGACTGGATGGAGTGGAACTACCCTGTGCCTTCCCCAGTTACCTGCCTCCTTACTATGGCCTTTCACTGCTTCTTCATTCGCTGGGCACTGGCAATGGAGCCTGAGCATGGATCCTGTAACACCAGAGAAAGGAGGATGTTTATAATGCAAACCACTCATGTCTGACCTTCGTCCTCTGTTTGAAAATTCTTTGTATGCTCTGGTAGATATTGGCACAGCCATGTCCCTCTTCTGGTCTGCTTGTAGAAACCTCCATTACTAAGGAACTTGCTGGAGACCCCCAACAACCTAAAGAGCCTGGTACTCAAGAGCAGCAGATTGGAGCTTCCCAGCTTCAGGCTTGGAGATCAGCTGAGCTGTGGGGTGCCATTCCATTTTTCTCTCAGCCTAATCTCGGTTACGGGTGTATCACAGAGGCTGGCGGGGGTGCACTCCTGGGCCCTGAGTTGTTATGTGTGCTGTGGGGAGTGACTGGTTAGAGCTTGTGATGCTCTGCACAACTCAGGGTGACTCTCACATGCCACCAAGTGCAGACCAGCAATACTGGGGGAACATTAGTCATTCTCACTGCAGATACAGTGCAACAGACCTGGATACTGAAGGCTTCATGGAGAAACTGAGCACCAATGCTGGGAAGGGTTGAAAGATTCATATGAAGGGAGAAGATTCTGTCACTCACAGGTGTCAGGGCTTCTGATTCCTGAGGCCAATGTAGTTTTCAGGACCTGGTGAAGGGCAGGATTTGGCAAATCTCTTGCTGGGTACACCATAACACACCACTGTGGACACATAGCTGAGGTTCCTAGTATCACATGGTCCTCAGGGATTGCAGGTTGATATAGGGGTTGGAAAGTCCTAAGATACACTTAGAGACCTTCCATGACCTCCTGTGAGGCTAGGTCCGCAGTGTGACCACAGAGCTCATCAGAAGGACAATAGAAACCAGAGAAGACTGATCGAATCCTGAGGAAATGACATCTAAGGTGGAAAGAATGTGGCCATTGGCCAGCTTCATTGTGTTTGAACTCAGAATTTTGACAGCTAAATTGAGAGTTGTCTTGGTCCACAACAAGTTCCATGGGGTGAAGTTGGGCTGTGAGTTTGCATCAATACTCTGCCACCCCCCAGGTGTCATGGAAAGAAACTGTAAGTCTCTCACTGCTCCTTACTTTCATTCTGTGTGGTGTTCTGTAAGTTGCAGGTAGTCTCTGTGTTGGTCTTGTCAGAAGTATGTCAGAAATTTCTGTCAGGTCACGTTGTGGGTATGCTGGATATTCTTTCCAGTTGTAACTGAAGCTAGAAATAGCTTGAACTTAAAATCAAGGGAGGGGTTTACCCTCTGCAAGGGACCTCTGGAGAACAGATGTAAGCTGTTAGGTCCCAACTTAATGGACCTCTGAGGACCGGGCCCCTCCAGGGGGCCTCCAGGAGGCATCACTGATGATTCAGAGAGGTGTCTGTATACACTCCGAAATGTTCTGTAGTTGGGAACTCTCTTTTTCATGTGCGCCTTGGGCTGGATTTGGTAGAGCTACCCTGTGCCAGTGCCCAGATGCCTCTGTCTTGACCATTGTCTTCCACTTGTTTTTCATGCCCTTGGCACTGGCCTGGAGCCCAAAGTTGGATTCTATAACACCAGAGGGATGTATGGAAACCACTCATATATCACCTTCCTCCTCTCTTTGAAAATTCTCTATAAACTATAGGAGGTGGTGCCAGAGCCATGACCCTCTTTGGGTGTGCCTGTACAAACTGCCCATGAGGAAAGAAGGGCTGGAGGACCCAAACAGCCTCAAACAGGGAATTAGGACTGCTTGGCTTCAGGTCTGGAGATAACTGAGCTGTGTTGTGGTGGTCACTTTCCTTTGGCTAAGCTCTTGTTTCAGTGTATCCCAAAGGCAGGCTTTGATGCACTCTTGGGTTCTGAATTCTAATGTGTTTTGTAGGTAATCACTGGTGTGAGCTTGCAGTGCTCTGCCCAACTCAGAACGCCACTCACATGCCACCAAACTAAGTCCAGAAGTACTGGAGGAGCATTGTCCATTCTCAATGTAGACCCACTGTGGCAAAGCCGTATAATGCCCACCTCCTGGAAATCAGGGCACCAATGCTGAGAAGGGTTGGGCTTTTCATCTGCACCCAGAGGATACTATCATTAACAGTTCAGTCTTATTCACTTCTGAGGCCAATATAGTTTCCAGGGCCTAGTCTGCATAGGACAGCCAAGTTCTTGCTGGGCATATCATAACCAACATCTGTGGGCCCTTTTATCCACTAACATCTGAGGTCTCCAGCACCCTAGAGTCCACAGAGATTGCAGGTTGATCTATGGGTCGGGAAGTCCTGAAATACCTGTGATTTTCTGTGAGATCAGGTCTTCACTGTGCCTCAGAGAATGCCAGGGGGCCCACAGGAACCACAGAAGACTGATAATATCCTGAGAAGTTGACAACTGAGATGGAAAGAATGTTGTCAGTCACAGTGTCCAGCTTCATTCTGATTGAACCCAGAATTTTGACAGCTGGATCAAGAGGTGTCTTGGTCCATTCCTAGCTCAATGGGGTGAAGTTTATGTGTAAGTTTGTGCCTATGATCTCTCACACCAAGGTGTCATGGGAAGAAACTGTCAGTCTCTTGCTGCTGCCCATTTTGTGTTTGTAGCTAGAGGGATGTAGGTCTTCGTGTGGTCTCTGTGTTGGTCATGTCAGCAGTATGCCAGAAATCTCTATGTCCAGTCATGTTGCAAGTGTGCTGAATGTTCTCTTTAATTCCAACTGAATCTAGAAATGTCCTGAACTTAGGATGAGGGAAAGGGGTCTACTTTCTGCCAAGAGACATTTGGATGAAGAATAGAAACTACCAAGTCCCACTTAACCAGGGCTCTGAGTGTGAGACCCCTCCAGGAGGCATCCAAGAGACATCACTGATGATTTGTACTTCTCTCTTCATAGGTTCCTAAAAGTGGTGTAATTGGGAACCTGTTTCTCAAGGTGTGCTCTTGGAACTGAATGGAATTGAGCTACACAGTACTGGCCCCTAGTTGCCTCCTCCTTGGCCAATGCATCTTCCTGGACATTCAATCCTTGGGCATTAGCCTGGAATCCTGGATTTTGTAACACCACAGAGAGCAATATATTTATAACAGAATCTGCTCATGTCTCACCTTCATCACCTGTTTGAGAATTCTCTAAATTATCTGGGAGATGGTGTCAAATGCATGCCCTCCTTTGTGTCTCCTAGTATAAACTCCCCATAGGGACAGAATGGCTGAAGTCACCCAAGAACATCAAGAGCCTGGTGGTCATGGGCAGGGTATTGGGGTTGTTTGCCTCCTGGCCTGGAGACCACCTGTGCTGTGCTTTGTTGTGGACACTTGCCCTCAGCCAGGCTCTGGTCCTGATATATCCCAAAGGCAGGCTGGCTGCACTCTTGGTTTCTTAATTCTTATGTGTGTGATGGGGAGTCACAGGCCTGAGCTTGCAGTGCTTGGCACAACTTAGTGAATTCTCACATGCTACCAACCCCAGCCCAGCAGTTCTGGGTTAGCACTGGCCAGTCTCATTGCAAACCCACTGCTGTAGACCCAGATACTGCAGGTCTCCTGCCAACAAAGTCACACATGCTGGGAAGAATGGGAGATTTCATCTTGATTCAGAGGATACTGCCATCCATAGTGATCAAGGCTATTCATTTTTGAGGTTCATGTAGTTTCCAGGGCCTGATGGGGATCAAGACTAAAGCAAGCTCTAACTGGATATACCATAACCCACCCTTGTGGGCGCCCTTGTTTGTTAATAGCAGAAGTATCCAGCACCCCAACGACGTTAGGAATTGTAGATTCATCTAGGAATTGAAAAGTCCTGAGATATACTTAGGCCCCCCAAGGCTTCTCTTTGAGGCCAGGTCTCCACCATGCCCCCAATGCAGATGCAAGGATTAAAAGGTACAACAGAGGACTGACCACATCCTGAAAAGCTTACAGCTAACGTGGGAAGAATGTAGCTGGAAAGCACTTGCCAGCTTCATTTTAATTGAACCCTGTAACCTTGCCAGATAGATTGAGGATGCACACCAAATTTCATGGGATGTATTTTGAGTGTAAGTTGGCACCTATGGTCTGCCACACCCAGGTGTCTGTTGTAGCCGCCCCCAAGTGTCTGTTATCTCTGGCTGCTCTCATGTTTTGTCTGCAACTGGTGGGCTATAGGTCTATGTCAGCAATATGCTTGAAATCTCTATGTCTGGTCACATTGAGGGTGTGCTGGATATTCTCTCCAATCCCAACTGAAGCTAGTAATAACTTGAACCTAGGATCAGAGGATGAGATTTAATTTATGTCAAAGGGCCTTTAGAGAACCGATAGAAGCTCTCAGATTTCACTTTACTAGGGCTCTGAGGGTTGGGCTCTGTCAGGAGTCATCCATGAAACATCATTGATGAATCACACAGGTGTCTACATACATTCCTTAATGTGGTGTACTTGGGAACACTATTACTCATGTTTGCTTGGGACTGAATGTTGTGGAGCTACACTTTGCCTAACCCCTGTTGCCTCACTCCTGACCATGACCTCCCACTGGTCCTTTGTTCCCTTGGCACTGGCCTGGAGACCAAGGTTGGATTCTGTAACACCAGAGGAAGGTGCGTATTAATAAAAGAAGCCACTAAATTTACAACTTCTTCCTCTGTTTTAGAATTTTTTTAAAAATTTATTTTTATTGTTAGACTTATTGGGGTGATGTCTGTTAGTAAGGATTACATAAGCTTCAGGCATACAATTCAACAGTGCATTGTCAACTTGTTGTATAATAAGTTCACCACTTAATGTGACATCACCATATACTTAGCTTTGCCTCCCTCCTCTCCCACTTCCTACTCTTTCTCCCCTTCCATTCTGTATACTCTTGGAAGTGGTGCCAGAGCAATGTCCCTCTTTGGGTTTGATTGTACAAAATGACCCTGAGAATAATAAAACTGGGGTTCCCAACAGCCTCCAGAGCCTGGTGGTTTGGGGCAGTGGATTGGGGCTGCCTGGCTTCAGGCCTGGAGATCCGCTTAGCTGGCTTTTTGCCTTGGGCTAAGCTCCAGTTTGGGGTTATCCCAAAGGCTGGTTAAGGTACACTCTTTGCTCTGAGTTCTTATGTGTGTGGTGGGCAGTCACTGGTGTGAGCTTGTGATGCTCTGCACAACTCAGGGTGTCTTTCACATGCCACTGAACTAAGGCAAGCTGCACTGGGGAAGCATTGAACAGTCTCACCACAGATCCACTTCTGCAGAGGCGGATACTTCCTGCCTCCTGGAAAATAGGGCACACATGCTCAGAATATTTGAAGATTTCATCTGCACACAGAGGATGCTGTCATTCACAGGGTTTAGGGCTACTCATCCCTGAGACTGATGGAGTTTTCGGGCCTGGTCTAAGTCAATACTGGGCCAAGTTCTTGCTGGTACACAATTACCCACCCCTGTGGGACCATTCGTTTGGTAATAACTAAAACCTCCAGCACCCCAGGGTCCTCAAAGTATGCTGGTTGATCTATGGGTTGGAAAGTCTTGAGATACACCTAGAGCACTCAATGCTTTCCTGTGAGGCCAGCTTCCCTCTGTGCCCTCAGAGAAAATCAGGGAAACCACAGGGACCACAGTGAACTGACCACATTCTGAGAAGCTAACAGCTAATGTGGAAAGTATGTTGCCAGGTCACTGTGGCAAACTTTATTCTGATTGAATCCTGTAACCTGAAAGGTAGACTGAGAGTTTCCTTGGTCAACACCAAGTTCCATGGGGCCAGTTGGTGTGTAACTTGGTGACAATGCACTGCTACTTCCAGGTGTCAAGAGTAGAAGATGCCAGTCTGGTTGCTCTCCAATTTTGGTCTCTGGCTGGGGAGGTTTACGTCTAACTGTGTTCTCTATGTTGGTCATATCAGTATTATGCCAAAAAACCTCTATGTTCATTCACTTTGGAGATGTACTGGATGATCATTTTAATTCTTCCTGAAATTAGAAAGGGCCTGCACCAAACGTGAGGATGAGGAGTTTACCTTCTGACAAGGGGCCATTGGAGAAGAGGAAAGGCTGTCAGTTCTCACCTTGCTGAGCCTCTGAGTGTGATGCCCCTCCAGGAGGCATCAAAGAGGCATACTGATGATTCATACTGCTCTCTGCATAGCCTCCAAAGTTTGGTGTACTTGGGAATGGTGTTTCTCATGATATGCATTTGGGAATGGGTGCAGTGGAGCTACCCTGTCCCTGCCCCCTTTGCCTCCTACCTGACCATGTTATTTTTCTGATTTTTCATTCCCTGGGCACTAGTTTAAATGGTAAGTCTAGATTCTGTAACACAGGAAGGAGGTGGGTATTTATAATAGAAACCACTCATGTCCCACTTTTTTTTTTCTCTTTGGGAATACTCTATGTACTTTGGGAGGTGGTGGCAGAGCCATGCCCCTCTTCAGATATGCTTGTACAAATCACAATAAGGAAATAATGGTGGGAAAACCCCAATTGCCTTAAGATTCTGGTCATAATTGGCAGGGATTTGAGGCTGCTTGGCTTGACAAATGGAGATCAGCTCAGCTGTGCCATCTTGGTCCCTCACCTGGGGCTAAGCTCTGATTTGATGTATCCCAAAAGCAAGTTGGGGTGCACTCTTGAGCTCTCAATTTTTATGTGTGTGGTTAAGAGTCACTGGTGTGAACTTGCCACACTCCACACTACTCAGGGTTCCTCTCACATGGCACCAAACACAGACCAGCAGTATTGGGGAAGCATTGACCAGTCTCACTGCATATTCACTGCTGCAGAGCCAGATACTTCAGTGCCCTTGGAAAACAGGGAACCCATAATGGAATGGGTTTGATGGTTCATCTTTACCAAGAGAACACTGTCATTCACAGGGGTCAGGGCTACTTATCCCTGAGGTTGATGTAGTTCCAAGGCATGGAGAAATGAAAAGTGGGCCAAGTTCATGCTGGGTTCACCATAACCCACCCTTGCTTGTTAATAGCTGAGGTCTCCAGCACCCAGGGTCCTCAGGGAATGCAGGTTGATCTAGGGTTTGGAAAGTCCTGAGATACACTTAGAACCACCCAATGCTTTCCTGGGAGATCAGGTCTCTACTGTGTTTTCAGAGTACTCCAGGTGACCCACAGAGATGACAAAGGAATGACCACATTCTGAGAAGCTAACATCTAATATGAACATGTGTTCAGTTTCATCCTGATTGAACCCTGTAACCCTGGAAGCTAGACCGAGAATTGTCTAAGTCCACATCAAGTTCCATGAGATAAAGATGGTGTATAAGGTGGTGCCTACGACCAGCCATTCCCAGATGTTGGAGGTAGAAGTTGCCAGTCTCTGCCCACTCCCAATTTTAAGTCTGTGGATAGTTTCTTGTAGGTCAACCTGTGGACTCTGTGTTGATCATGTCAAGATTAGGCCATAAATCTCTATGTTGTCGTTGTGCTGAATGTTCTCCAATTCCAACTTAAGTTAGAAATGGCCTGACATTAGGATCAAGGAGAGCAGCTTAATTTCTGCCAAGGGGCCTACAGAGAGCAGATGGAGACAGTCAGGGCCCACCTTACTGGGACTCTGAGGATGCAACCCGTCTAGGAGACATTCATGAGGCATCACTGATGCTTCAGACAAGATGTTACATGTCCTCCTAAATGTGGTGTACCTGGGAATTCTGTTTCTTAAATGCATATGCGATTGGATGATGTGAAACTACCTTGTGCCTTCCCCCAATTACCTGCCTCCTGACTGTGGCCTCCCACTTGTGCTTCATTCCCTGGGAAATGGCCTTGAGCCTGAGCCTGGAAAATGTAACAACAGAGGGAGGTGGTTGTTTATAATGGAAAACACTCATGTTCCACCTTCTTCCTCTGTTTGAGAATTCTTTGTATGCTCTGGGTGGTGGTGGCACAGCCATGCTCCTATTTGGGTCTGCTTCTTAAAACCCTCATTACTAAAGAATGCCTGGAGACCCTCAACAACCTCAAAAATCTGGTGCTCATTGGCAGTGGATTGGAGATTCTGAAATTCAGGACTATAGATCAGATGAGTGGTGCTATGTCACAGCCTGTTGCCACTAGACTAAGCACCACTTCAGGTGTGCCTCCAAGTCTGGCTTGGGTGCACACTTGAGCTCTGAGTTTTTACGAGTGTGGTGTGGAGTCACTGCCCTGACCTTGCCACACTCTTCACAGCTCAGGTTTCCATCACATGGCACCAAACACAGACCAGCAGTACTGGGGAAGAGCATTGGTCTGTCTCACTGCACATCCACTGCTGCAGAACCAGATACTTCAGGGCTCCTGGAAAACAGGGCAAGGTTTCATCTTCATCAAGATCATACTGTCATTCACACGAGTCAGGGCTACTCACCCTGAGGCCAATGAAGTTTGCAGGGCCTGGTGAGGACAGAACTAAACCAAACTCTTCCTGTAAACACCACAATCCACCTCTGTGGGCCCTCTTATCTGCTAATATCTGAAGTCTCCAGCACCCCAAGGTCCTCAGTAACTGCAGGTTAATCTAGGTAGTGGAAATTTCTGAGATAAAGACCCCCCGTGCTTTCCTGTGAGGTCAGGTCCTCACCATGCATTCAGAGAATGCCAGGGGCCCTATGGTCACCACAGAAAACTGACCACATCTTGAGAAGCTGAAGTCTAAGGAGAGAAGAATGTGGTCAGGCTACCATGGCCAGCTTCATGCTGATTGAACCCTGTAAACTTTGAAGCTAGATCGAGAGGTGTTTTGGTCCTCACCAAGTTCCATGGGGTGCAGTTGGTGTGTATATTGCTGTCCCTGGTCAGCTACTCCCTGGTGTTGAGGGTAGATGCTTCCAGTCTCTGACTACTCCCTATTTTGGGTCTGTGGCTCGTGGGCTGAAAGACTAACTGTGGTCTCTTTGATGGTCATATTAGCGGTAAGCCAGAAACCTTTATGTCCATTCATTTGGGGGTGTACTTGTTGATCTCTCCAATCCCAACTGAAGGTAGAAATGGCCTTAACTGAGAATCAGTGGGAGCTTTTTTGGAAAGGGGCCTTTGGAGAACAGACAGAGCCTGTCAGTTCTCAACTTTATGGGCTTCTGTGTGGGGGTCCTTTCAGGAGACATCTATGAGGCATCACTGATGATTCATATAGCTCTCTGCATAACCTCCTAGGTATGGTGTAATTGGCAAATTTGGTTATCACAATGTATGCTTGAGACTGGATGTGCTTGTTCACAGTTGCTTCCCTCTTGACCAGACTTCTCCCTAGACCTTCATTCCTTGAGCACTAGCCTAAAGCCCAAGTCTGGATTTTGTAACAACAGAAGGAAGTTATGTATAATGAAAACTGCTTATGACTCACCTTCCTCCCCTGTTTGAGAATTCTTTAAATTCTCTAGGAAGTTATGGCAGAGCAGTTCTCTTTCTGTCTGTTTGAACATCCACAGTATGAAGAAACATGGCTAGAGACCCTCAACAGCCTCAAGAGCCTGGTGGTCAGGGACAAGAGAGGGGTATGCCTGGTTTCAGTCCTGGAGATGAACTGAGTGGTGCTGTATAGTGGCACCTTGACTCCAGCCTTAACTCTGGTCCTGGTGTATCCCAGAGGCTAAGTGGGGTGCACTCTTCAGTTGTGTGTGCTTACTTGTTGGTGGGAGCGGTATAAATCTTCTGAGCTTGGTGTGCACTGCACAACTCAATATGTCTTTTACATGCCACCAAACAGCCCAGCATTATTATGGGAGCATTGGCCAATCTTACTGCAGATCCACTGCTACAGAACTAGATATTGCAGGCCTCCTGAAAAACAAGGTACACATGCTAAGAATGGTTCACATTTCATCTAGACCAAGTGGATGCTGTTATGCACAGATATCAGGGATGCTTATCTCTGAGGCTAATGTGGTTTTGTAGGGCTGGAGTGGGGAAGTACTGAGCTATGCTTTTCCTGAATACACCATAACCCTCCATGGTGGCCCTGTTTGCTAATAGCTCATTTCTCTAGTGCCACAGGGTGTTCAGAGACTGCAGGTTGATCTAGGAAATGGAAAGTCCTGAGATACACTTAGAACCCTCTATTGCATCTCTGTGTGGCCATGTCACCAATGTGCCCTCCAAGCAATTCAGGGGCACCCAAGGCCCATAGAGGACTGACCACATCTTGAGAAGTGGACCTCTAAGTTGAAACGATTGTAGCTAGTCCACAGTGGGCTGCTTTATTATGATGGATTTCCAGTTTATTGGGGGCTAGATTGAGAGGTGTCTTTGTCTACAAGAAGTTCCATAGGTTGAAGGTGGGGTGTCAATTGGTGCCTATGATCTGCCACTCCCAGGCGTTGTGGGTGGCAGCTGCCAGTTTTTGGCTGCTCCCCGTCTTAGGTCTGTGGCTGATGGCTATAAAGCATAGCAAGAGTTCTCTGATGGTCTCTAAGTCAGTGGCAAACATTTAAAGAGGAAGAGCTTCTACATGAAAATGCACATATATTTTGCTTGGGAGCTAGCCCTGGAGCATACATTTCCTTGGGGCCAGAAAACCAGACTCCAGGTCTGTGGCCTGGAGAGCTCTTGCAGAATGGCTGGTTTAGTCCAGTGCCCTCAGGTTTTAGGCATGCAGTCTTCTCCGAGCATTGGCCCAGGAAGCAGACCTATAGTCCTTGCCACTGGGTGGTTATGTGATAGGCATGAATTACAATGTACTAAAAGAAGTTGAAAATGAGTGCTGAAGTACTAGGGCAAATGAAGTCTAGGGGTGCTCCTTTTTTGTCCCATATCAAAGGCACCACAGTGGGTGGCAGTGGGAAATCTGAAACCACACAGATGCACTCATAAGAGAAAGCAAAGCACCTGAAATAACTGAGTGGCAGTGAAACACTTCGGACAACATAGAGCCACACTAAGGGAGTGGCTGCAAACACTTAGAATGGCACAAAACAACCTTTTAGTGAATGAAAGTGGGACACTTACTGTGAACAAGAGACACACAAGACAATGGTAGTTGGACACCTGAGATGATATGAAGCCACCTGAGGGAACAACAGTTGTACACCTGGGAAGAAACAAAGTGATTCTAATAACTTCCAGTGGGAGACCTGTGACAATGTAAAGCCACCCTTGTAAACACCAGATGGACACATTACATGGCACAAATCCACTTGAGCAAGCATCAATGAAACACCTGAAATGACACAAAGCCATTTCACGAGAAACAGCAAAAATTTTAGGATGATGGGGTGCCACCCTGATGACAAATAGTGGGATGCAGAAGGAGAGGCAGAACCACTCAAGTGAGCAGCAATGAAATACGTGAAATGATGCAAACCCACCCAAGATAACAGCCTTATTCCTCTAAGAATCACATGGAGCCCCCACAGTGATCAGCAGTGAGAAACCTTGGGTAATGCACCATCAACCCAATGAGCAGTAGTGGGATACCTGAAAAGATGGAAAGTCACTACTATGAGAGGCAATAGAACACATAAGGCAATATAGAGCCATCAAATTGAGTGGCATTATACCACCTGCTACCATGATGCCCTACTCCATTGAGTGGCACTGAGACATGCATGATGATGCAGAACCATGCTAGTGAGCAGCAGTGACATACTTAGACTGATACATAGAAACCCCAGGAGTTCCCTTGTGGTGTAGTGGCTAAGCCTCGGTGCTCTCAATGCTGGGGCCTGGGTTCAATTCCCAGCCAAAGAACTACCAAAAGAAAAAGAAAAAAAAGATAGTATGACAGGATAGAATCATCAAGATGTTGCTGATGGTGGAAAAACAGAAAAGTCTGAAAGTACTGAAGAAATTCATAACTATTTGGAGTTCCCTGGTTGTATAGTGGCTTAAGGCTTCTTCGCTGGCGCAGTCAACACTGCAGCCTAGGTTCGATTCCCGGCCAGGGAACCATCCACATACAACAAACAAACAAACAAAGAAAACCCCCAGCATACTGAAGTGGGACTGTTAGGATGGCACAAAGCCACTTTGTTGAGGAGCAGTAGTATACCTTGTTTGATCAGGGCCAGCCAAGTGATTGGAAATGAAACACATGAGATGAAGCAGAGCCACGTGATTGAGTGACAGTGAGACACCTTAGAGGATGAAATTTACCTCATTGAGCAACAGTGATTCATATAGACAATGTGTAGACACCTTGGTCAGCAGCAGTGAGACACCTGGGAGGGAGCAGACCACTTCAGGGAGTAGCAGTGGAACACCTGTGATGACACAAAGCCACTCCAGTCAGCAAAAGTAATGACACAAAGTCACCCTTTGAAGCCACAGTAATAACCTGAAATGATGAGAAACCCCCTGTGTAGCAAGTAGTTGAAGAAGGGCGATAATGCAGTCACTGAATGAGCTGCATTTGAACACCTGGCACAATGCAGAACCACCCCGGTAAACAAAAGTTGGACAATTCAAACAAGCTGGGTCATACCAGTGAGTGGCAGTGAGCAACTTGATATGACATCAGGCAACTCCAATGAAATTCAAAGGACACCTGAGATATTGCAGAGACACTGAGGGTACAACCGTGAAACATAGATTCACAGAAAGCTGCTACATAATGGCAGTGAAACACGTGGAATGACACAGTGCCACTCTGGTGACATGCTTTGGAACATGTAGAAATACTCAGAGCTACCCAAATAAGGGAGGTACATAGGACAGCGCAAAGCCACCCAAGAAAGTGGCTTTGAGACATGTGATAACTCACAAAGTCATCAGAGAGGCAGTAAAAAGCGTCCAATAATGAAGAGTCACTCCAGTAGCTGCAGTGAAATTTCTAGAATAAGGAGGAGCCACCAGAGTGAGCAGCAATAGGACACCTGGAATGAAACCAAGCCACCACAGTGAGATGCAGTAGAACACCTGAAACAAATGGGAGCCACTCAATTAAATAATAATGTGAAACCTGGAACCATGTGAAGACACCTCAGTTAGAGGCAGTGAAACACATGAGACAGTGCAGAACCACTTGAGTGAGACACATAGGCTGACACAGAGGAACTCCAGTAAACAGAAGTGAAACGACTAAGACTACAAGAAGCCAGAACTCAGAGCAGCTAAGGAGTAACTTGAAGATTCAGAGTCACCTAAATGAGTGCCAGTATTACATGGCAGACAACACAAAACCATCCGAATGAGTGACAGTGATTATAGGAAACCTGGGATGATGCAAGCTTATGGATTTTCAACTGAAATACTGAAAAGTCTGGTCTAATGCTTTGCAGATTGTGTGCCAATTATAGATAGAGAAATCATTTGTAAAAGCTGGAAAACAAAAAATGTTTGCAAAAGTGGAACCTGACAAACCCCAGTTTAAAAAAAATAATAACAACAGTTTAGTTGAGTTCTTGATTTGAAAGAACGTTATTAACATATTATTAATCAGATGTGTTTAGCTTTTTTTTATTATACAGATATTACCAACAACAAAGTTTCAGAGAAATTTTAGAGGTTACATTTGATGGAAGACCATTGGCACTGTTTTATGTCACGCAAATTTTGTTTATGAAAAGGACTTGATGCAGAGTAACACAGTGAATGTGTTCATTAACTGAATGAAACTTCTCACTTTTATATATCTTGCAGTAAATTTGTGGCATATTTTTTGATTCATTGTTCTCTAATAACTTGGTTGCAAATGTGTTTCAAAACATATTTTATTAAACTCTCTCTTAGCAAGTAAGGAAAAACTGAACTGCTCGAATAAACTCATCTTCATGCACTAAAATAGTGTCTAGCCAACACTGCATTCTCTTGAGAAGTGAGGGTTCTCTCTGGTGCTGCTTTTGCAAATTCAACATTCACAGTCAAAGCATTTTAGGTCAGTATTTGCCTGGGGTGTTTGTTATTAAGTAGGACTTAAATTATTCTAGAGTGTTGCTGACTGCAACTCCAAATATTTACATAAAAAATTTGCGTATGTTTGGCAAAGTTCATAAAATTTGCACAAGCAGTTTATAATACAATATTTAACCCTAAGAAGAATTAAGTATTGGTGACATGCTTTCTTAGTGCATGAAAATGACAGCTAATTCAATTTCTTAATTTTGAGATCACTCAGAGAACACTCATCAAGAAAAGATCAAGAAACATTGCAAGTAAGATTTAAGAAAAGAATGAATCAAAAACTATTGTGGAACTTTTCTGCAAAATATATGAAAAGTGAGATCTAAAGTTAATGAATAAAGAAGTGCATTGATTCTAAACTCATCTTGATAAATGGATGTGGGTTAATGTCTTCTGTCATTAACACACTAATTTGAAAATTACCTGAAATGACTGTGAACGTCCGCAGTCAGTAACAGTTGAAAAATATAAGCAGTATCTCAGGTCAATAATTTACGAACTCATTTGTTCTTTCATAAAAGGCACCCTTGATATGGGATTTTTACCTAACATTTGAAGCTTGTTTGGCCTTGTGCAAAACATTTGTGTTATCCACTGCTACCCAATGTTATCTTGATTAATATATCACGCATTCTGTACAGCATTATTGAAACTTTGGACCATGCTTGTATTCTGTAGGCAAGTTAAGTATTCATATAAATTGTGTTGTTCACGGTACTCTTCAATGACAAAATGAGATACAAAGTGCTTTACATAAATGCAAGTTAAGCAAAGATATAGTTTGATTGTGATAGATGGAGTATAACAAATTTCTGTTACCTTGTGCATTCAAAATAGACCTTCTTACTTTTACACTTTTGTTTTTGGTAGTTTTCTTCAGTTTCTTGTGAAATATTTACTTTATTGTCTGAGGAAATTGTAATTCTCCAGAGTCTTTGAGTTCTAAAATTTTAAGAATTTACCACCATAGAAGATATTTCCGTGACATATCTATAAAACATTGTGCTCCTAGGCAATATATTGGAGAAAATTTCTCCACACACTGTGACTCTAACAAGAATACATATATTATTCTCAGCCTTTTGGCTGGATAAAGTGTAGTATCTAGTCTAATCAGAATACTTTGGTGGTTTTTCATCAAATAACATCTACTCATGAAGAATGGTTAAATCATCTTTCTTATATACCTGTTTCTGAGAGTGTATGTTGTAAATCATCCTTTCACAAACAATATTTCCAGTAAATATAAGTGTTGGTTTTTTTACTAAAACGTCTCCTCAAACAGTAAATTTAGGGCTCCAATAATTCTATAAATGTCTTACCTAAAAATACATAAAGCCACCTTATTCAGTGACAGAGAGTCTCCTGGCATGATGTAGAACCATCCTAGTGTGAAGCAGTGAGATGTATCAAACAACACATAGACAACTCAGAAAATGCAAGTGAAACAATTAAGATAATGTGGAGCCACACCAGTGAGCTGCAGTGAAGTGCCTGGGACAGGACAAAATTACTTTAGTGAATGGCACTGAAAAAACAAGGATGTTGCTGATACAAACAGTAAGTAGAACTGGAAGACAGAATGACGGGGAGCAACCCCCATGAGCGAAAGTGGGGTTGATGCGCAGCCCCACTAGTAAATAGCAATGTAAAAGCAGGAATGACTCAAGAGTACTTCAGTTAGCAGAAGTAGAAACCTGGGTTAGACATTATATGATTTCAAAACATGGCCTTAAGATATCAATAAGAACACAAAACCATCCCGCAGGTAGCAGTGGAAAACCAAAGATAATGCAGAGCCATTTTAAGCAGTGGTTGTGAAAACACCTAAAACAATTAACCCCCCCCCTAGTGAGTGTCCGTGGCACACTAGAAACAATGCAGAGCCACCTCAGAAACTGGCATTGAGACACTTGGGTTGACAAAACCCCACAACCGTTAACTGTAGTATAACAAGATAGGCAATGTGAACTACTTCAGTGAATAGAAATGAGAAATGGGAAATGACGCAGAGCAACATCATTGCATGGGCATAAGACAAATAGAATAATGCAGATCCATCATGTGAGTGGCAGGGCCACACTTATACTAATATAGTAACCAATGGTTTTAATAAACTGTATAGAAGAAAACATTGGTACTAAACTTATAGACCTAGGACTCAAGGAAGACTTCATGAACCTGTCCTCAAAGGCAAGGGAAGTAAAAGCAAAAATAAGTGAATGGGAATATATCAAACTAAAAAGCTTCTGCACAACAAAAGAAACCGTCAACAAGGCAAAGAAACAGCCAAATGAAAGGGAGAAAATATTTGCAAATAACGCATCAGATGAGGGTCTAATATCTAAAATATATGAAGAACTAATAAGACTTAACAACAAAAAAACAAACTACCCAATTGAAAAGTGGGAAGATGAACTAAACAGACCCTTCTCCCACGAAGAAATACAAATGGTCAGCAGACATATGACAAAATGCTCATCCTCACTAGCTATCAGGGAAATGCAAATCAATACCACAATGAGATACCACCTCACACCTGTGAGAATGGCTGTTATCAACAAGACAAGGAATAACAAGTGCTGGAGAGGATGTGGAGAAAAAGGAACTCTGGTACACTGCTGGTGGGAGTGCAAACTGGTACAGCCACTGTGGAAGGCAGTGTGGAAGTTCCTCAGAACATTGGGAATGGAGCTACCATTTGACCCAGCAATCCCCCTTCTGGGGATCTACCCAAAGAACTTGAAAACCTTTGTCCGCAAAGACTTACATACCCCAGTGTTCATTGCAGCGCTGTTCACAGTGGCCAAAACATGGAAACAACTAAAGTGCCCTACGACAGATGACTGGATAAAGAAGCTGTGGTACATATACGCAATGGAATATTACTCAGCTGTAAGAAAAGATGAAATATTGCCATTTGCAACAAAATGGATGGACCTGGAGATCATCATGCTTAGTGAAATAAGCCAGACAGAACAAACAAAGAACTGTATGACTTCACTCATATGCGGAATATAAAACTGAAAACAAAGAAAAAAAGAAATGAACAAACAAATAACCCATGGACACAATCAATAGTTTAATGTTTATTTGGGGACGAGTGGGTTAGGGAGGGGAGAAAGGGGAAGCTAAATATAAGGTGATGGAAAGAGAAGTCACATTAGGTGGTGAACTTATTGTACATCAAGTTGACAATGCACGTAGAATTGTATGCCTGTAACCTATGTAATCCTTGCTAACAGATGTCACCCCAATAAGTCTAACAATAAAAATAAATTGAAAAAAAAATTTCATGTCAACTGCCTTTTTTAAAAGAACAAAGTTCTTAAATTACTGAACAGATGCTTTACATTTTATAAATGCTACCCACTTGCAGACACTGTTGTTTGGGGGAAAAGTTTCAAATTAGTGCATTATTGACTGAAGACATTATCTCAAGTTTCTTTGTTACCAGAACAACTTATGAGGTTGAGTTCAGATATTGAAGAAACTCAGTAAATGGTTCATTTCTTGGGTAAACATTTCACTTTTCATGAATCTTGCAGGAAGGTTCTGCAATAATTTTGAACTACTTATTCTCTCCCAACTTGCAGAGAGACCCCAGCCTCCTGACAGAACCCCAACCTGACCATCATGAAGAACCAGAGCAAACCCCCAAACTCACCAGAACAGAGCCATGATACAGACCTATGTAGAGACAAGAACAGAGGCCCTAGGCAAAGAAATCAGCAGAGACATACCAGCACACCCCACACTGGGCCAGGACAGACCCCATGTAAATCCCACTAGGACTGGAAAGAAGAACCCAAGAAGAATTGAAACCTGCCCGGCACAAAGAACCTCGACTATCCCAACCTGACCAAAAAAGAGACCACCCACTGAACTCTAAGTAGACCAACACAGGGACCTCAGGCCGAGACTCAGCATGATAAACACAGGGACCCCTGCAGACCTGGAACCTGACCAGGGCAAAGACCCACAGCATACACTCAACCTGTTGAGCACACAACCAAACGGTCTAGGAATCTGACCATCAGAGCGACCCCAACAAATCTTCAAACAGACCAGCATAGATTTCCAAAACAGATCCCCAACTTGACCCAGCAAAACAACTTTAGCACAACGTCTTCATATCCAGCACAGAAAACACTAACAGTGCCTAAAAATGACCAGCTTAGAGACTTCTCGCAAACCGCATCCTGCTTATCACAGGTCTCCCCAGTAGATCTCTAGCTTATGAAGAGCCAAGTCCTCAATGCAGACCTTCAGCATGACCAGAGCAGAGAACCCAGGAATGCAAGAAACGAGCAGAGAGATATCAGCAGGTCCAAAACCTGACCAAGTAGATTTCCAAATGTGAAAAGGAGCAGGGACCCTCAGCAGAAACCCAACCAATCGAGCACAGAGACCTGCAACTGACCTAAACCTGACCAATACAGAGACAACCCACCGACTGCATACTCGACCAACTCAAAGACCTCAGGCAAAAACTCAACATGAGAAGCAAGGGGACCCCAGTAGACATGTAACCTGTCCAGGTAAAAGACCCCCAGCTGACACCAAACCTGACAAGCACTGTACCCAGCAATCCACTGAACTGACCAGCAGAGAGACCTAAGTGAATCTCCAAAGACACCAGCAAAGATACGACAAGCAGACCTCCAAAGTGAAACATCAGAAAGATTTGCAGCACATGTCTTTCTACATATTGCAGAGAACCCTGACATAACCCCCAAATGACCAGCATGGGTATTCTTGACATAACCCGAACCTGACCATCACAAAGATCCCCAGCAGATACAGAACCTGGCTATCACAGACAGCCATAGCAGCCTCCCAACCTGACCAGAGCAGAACTTTTAGGCACACATGAGACCAGATGTAAGATACCAGCTGAAGCCCAACTTAACCAGGACTGAAAATAGATACATTTAGCAAACCCCCAACCTGACCACCAAGAGGCCCCTAGGTAGACCTTCAACCTCACCAGTACAGAGGCTTCATGCAGATCTTCATCCTGACCATCACAGATTCCTCAGGACACCCCAACCATGACCAGACCAAAACAAAAGCAGATTCCAAATGCGACTTTTCAAAGAGACTCCCAGCTGAACCACAACCTACCCAACACAGAAGCTCCAACTGAACCTTACCAGACCACAACGGAGAGTCCCCCACAATCCTCACACTTGACCAATACAGAAACCTCAGGCAGAAACTCAACATGAAAAGCAAAAGGACACCGGCAGATCTGGAACATTGCCAAGAAAGTGACACTAAGCAGACACCCAACCTGATAAGTACAGTACACAGCAGTCCATTAAACTGACCAGGAAATCTTTAAACAAAGCAGCACAGATAACCCAAGCAGTTTCTCCACCTGAGCAGGCATATAGATCTCCAGGACTTCCCCATCATGAGAACCACAAAGAACACTGACAGAACCCCCAAATGACCTGCATGACCATAACACAGAGCCCCCACAGACCTCGAATCTTACCATCCCAGAGAGCCCCAGCAGAATCCCTACCTGATGAGAATAGAGCCCACAATGAAGACGCTTAAGATGACCAGAACAGAGACCCTAGGCACAAACAAGAGTCCAGTGGCATCCAAAGCTTATCAGGACAGTTGCCTGGCAGATTCCAAATGTGACAGGGGATGGAGAACTTCAGCAGACTCTTAACCTAACCAACAGAGAGTCCCTAGGCAGACAACCACTCTGGCTAGTGCAAAGACCAGCAGAGGGACACCCATGGCAACTCCAAGCAGATGAGAACTAAGAGCCTAGGCAGAACTCAACATGACATGAATGGAGACCACAGCATACCTGAAACCTGACCAGCCGAGAGACCCATAGCATACCCCCAACCTGATAGGCACAGTACCATCTCAGAGCCCATTCCTGACCAGCAAAGAGATCAAAACTGACTCCAACTTGACGAGCAGGGTCCTTACTCATACATTCTACATGACCAGCACAGAGACTCAAGGCAGACACTAAGTGTGACCACTACAGGCACAAGATCACACTTCCAAATACACTAGCACAGGCACCCCAGGGAGGCCCTCAACCTGACTCGACACAAAGACCCCACTCAGACCTCAAACCTGAAAAATGAAAACATTTCTGAACGACCCAAATTGACATGTCATACAGACAACAGGAGGACTGCTAACATTACCAATACAATGATACATAGCAGACACAAACCCAGGACAGCACAGACACCATAACCAGACACCCAATTTGACAAATGAAGAGACCTCTTGCACACTCCCACCTGACCAGCACAGAGACCACCAGATGACTTTGAAGTGAATAGCATAGGAATTCTAAGCAGATCCCAAATCTCACCAGCTCAGCGATGCACACCAGATGCAAAACCTGATGAACACATAGATCCCAGCAGCTCTCTATAATGACCAGAACTGAGATGCCAGAGCAACACTCTGTGTGGCAAGCATAGAGACCCCAGCAGATATGGAATGTGATCAGGAAAGAGATCCTCAGCACACCGCCAACCTGATAGGCCAGAACTACATCAGTGTCCTCAGCTGGCCAGCAGACAAATCAAAATATACCTCAACGATTCCAGCACAGAAGCCCCAGACATAATGTCAGCAGGCCCAGCTTAGACACCCAAGGCACACACAAAGTCTGTCCACCACAAAGACACTAGCAGACTTTGAAGTAAACCTGCACAGAGACCCCCACGCAGACCACCAACCTGACAATTACAGAGACCCCCAGTAGACCTCTAACCTGACAGCCAAGAAATCAACAGCAGAAGCCCAACCTCACCAGAAGAATACCCAGATGTCCCCCAACTGGGCAGCAGGAAGATCAAACAAGTCCTGCAATACTGGCCAAACAGCCACTCAGAACACCCCTGAAATAACCAGCACATAAACCCCTGGCATACCCAAGACTAGCAAAGAAGCCTATGAAGAATCCCCCAAAATGAATAGGACAGGAACCAAAAGTACCCCCAAACCTCACTGAGTGCAGAGATCCATTGATCTCCACTTACCTGACCAACCCTAATGCCTCAGGTAGACACTTAATCTGACAAACACAGAGACCCTGAGATGACCTTTACCATGATCAGCACAGAGACCCTAGGTCCATTACCACCTCTGGTAAACAGAGACTCCTAGCTTCCCTATATCCTGACCAACATAGAAATCAAGGCAGACACTCAACATGGCGATCACAGGGATCTAGTACACTTGGAACATAAAAAATAAAGAGACACCTGCTGACCCCAAACTGACCAGCCCAGTACCCCACCATTTTGCACACAATCCCGGCAGAGGACAAACCATACCTCCAACCAGACCAGCACAGAGTATTACAGCAGACCTTCAACTTGTGCAAGAGAGACCCCAGCCAGTCCTCCAAACTGAGAAGCAGAGACCCCTGGAATACACCTACCATGACCACGCTCATAAATCCTAGCATTGTCACTATTGTGACCATTGCAGAGTCACCGGTCTGACCTCCACCTCACCTGACCAGCACAGCTGACCTGAAACTTGACAAGCACAGATTCCTCCAGTAGACCTCTAACCTGATCAGAAAAGAATAAGCAGGAAAACCACAACCTCAACAGAATAGTACCCAGAAGTCCCTCAACCTGAGCAACAGGAAGATCAAACCAGATCTCCTACATGTGTGGCACAGAAAACCCAGGTGAACCCTTATCATTATTGAATACACAGAAACCCAGAAGCGCCTTGACATGACCAGCACAGAAATCCCTGGCAGATCCATAACCAGGTCATCACACAATCCCCAGGCTGACTTCGAATGTCCCAACTACAAAGACCCCCAAGGGAGTCCATCTTGACCATAGCAGAGAACCTTAGCAGGACCCTAGTGTAATAAGCACAACAACACTCCGAAGACCTCAATATGACCAGCACAAAGCCCCTCAGAAGAACTGAAACAGGTCCAGCACAAAGAAGCACTAGTGATCGCAACATGACCAGAACACGGACACCTCTCAACCTCAAACTTCACCCAAAGACTGCAGGCAGAAACTCAACATGAGAAACACAAGCACCCAGGGAGACCTGGAACCTGACTAGAAAAAACAAACCCCAATTGACCCGCAACCTAGCAAGCACAGAGACCCTTAAATGACCCCAATTACATGCCCTAGGGAATCCACAAGAGAACCTGACCATACCAACACAATTATATCCAGCAGACGCTAAATCAGGCCAGCATGGAGCCCTAAGCAGACATCCAATGACAACAGCACACAGACACCAGGTAGACATGAAACCTGACCAAGAACAAAGATTCCAGGCTGATCCCCACCACAGAGATTATGGTCAGATCCCTAATCTGACCAGCACAGAGACACCAGGCAGAAAAACATTAGCAGCACAGAAACCACACCAGAACCTCAATTATACTAGTAAAAGAACACCTGCAGATCCCCAACCTGAAGAGCACACAGAACCCCAGCAGTAATGCAAACTGAACAACACAGAGTCGCCAGGCAGATGTTCCTGTGAACGACACAAAGACGCAAGCAGACACTTAACATGACCAAGATGGAGCAGAAAGGCAGCCCACAAAACTCACAGAGAATAGATATCCAAAGGAGACACTTAACTTGACGAGCACTAAGCATCCTGGCAGATGCCTAATCTGACCACCACAGATACCCCAAGATGACCTCCAAAATGACTAGCAGAGAGATCTCTGGCCGCTCACCACCTGACTGCAAGCGGAGATCCCGAGCTTCCCTGTAACCTGACCAATAGACCTGGAACATGAAAATAGAAAAGACCCCTACTGAACCCCAACCTTATCAGCACAGTACTGTACCCTTCTTTTCCAAACACCAGCAGAGATCCAGCTAGACCCTCAACCTGACCAGCACTGAGACTTCCAGCAGACCCACAATGTGTTAGCAGTGACCCTAGGCAGAATTCCAACCTGAGCAGCAGAGGGATGCCTGAAATATCCTTAACAAGTCTGGGCACATGAATTCCAGTGTGACCCCTAACTGGACCATCACCGAGACCACTGCCTGACACCCAATCTGGCAAACACTGTGACCTAAAATAGACCTCTAACTTGATGAGAAAACATCACCAGGAGAACCCTTACCTCAGCAGAAAAGTTTCCAGAAGCCCCCCCCCCCCAACGTAAGCAGCACAAACATTGATCCAGACATCCAACCTGACACGGACATAGACCGCAGAAAGAAACCTTATAATTACGTAACATACAAACAACCAGAAGACCCATTACTAGACCAGCACAGAGACCCAAGGTATTATTTCAACATAAGCAGCCAAAGAGAATTTGGGCAGACATCAAACCAGACCAGCACAGAGTCCCAAGAAAGACCCCTAACATGACAAAGACAAAGACCTCAGGAAGACCACACAACTGACTAGCAAAAGGACCCCATGTGAACTCCCAACCAGACTAGGTTAAAAGACTCTGAACAGACACCCAAATGAACAAACCCAAGACCCTTGCCTGACTTCCAACCTCACAAACACAGAGTCACCAAGAGGACCTCAACATGACCAGCACACAAACCCTCAGCAGAACTCCAGGCTGACCAGAATAGAGAATATCACCAGGACCCCAAACTAATCAGCATTGAAACTCTCAGAAGACCTCAACTGGATGAACACAAACTCCGAGACAAACCATAATTTATCCCGCACAGAGACCCCCGACTGATCCAAACTTGGCCAGAGAAGAGATAACCCTCTGACCTCAAACTTGACCAAAAAAGAGACTTCAGTAAGAAACTCAACATGTGAAACAGAGGGACCCATGGAAACTGTCCACTGGCTAGAAAACAAATGCCCAGGAGACACCCAACCTGAGAAGCACAGTACCAATCAGTCCATTAACATGATAAGCAGAGAGACCCCAGCAATTCTTCCAACACACAAGCACAGATTCACTAATCATAACCAGAACCTGATGATCGAAGAGATCTCCAGCACCTCATCAGTCTAACCAGCACAAAGAACCCTGACAGAAATTTCAAATAACCACCATAAAGCCTCCTGGCAGACCCCCAAACTGACCATCACGAATAGCCAGAGCAAATCACCAAACTCACCAGAACAAAGCCATGATACAGACCTACATGGAGACAAGAACAGAGACCCTAGGCAAAGACCCCACACTGGGCCAGTATAGACCCCAAGTTAATCCCACTAAGACTGGAAAGAATAACCCCAGAAGAATTAAAACCTGCCTGGCGCAAAGAATCTTGACTATCCCAACCTGACCAAAATAGAGACCACCTACTGAACTCCAATTTGATAATCACAGGGACCTCAGGAAGAGACTCAGCATGATGAGCTCAGGGACCAGGGCAGATCTGGACCTTGTCCAAGGCAAAGATCCACAGCACACACCCAACCTGTTGAGCACACTACCAAACAGTCTAGGAACCTGACAATCAGAGTGACCCCAACAAATATTCAAACAGGCCAGCATAAATTTCAGAAGCATATCCCAACGTGACCCAGCAGAACAAGTTTAAAACAATGTCTTCATACCCAGCACAGAGAACCCTGACACTTGTAGACTTTGTAGTAAACCTGCACAGAGACCCCACGCAGACCACCAACCTGACAATTACAGAGACCTCCAGTAGACCTCTAAACTGGCAGCCAAGAAATCAACAGTAGATCCCCAACCCCACCAGAAGAATACACAGATGTCCCCCAAACTGGGAAGCAGGAAGATCAAACAAGTCCTGCAATACTGGCCAAACAGACACTCAGAACACCCATGAAATAACCAGCCCATAAACCCCTAGCTTACCCACAACAAGACTAGCAAAGAGGCCTAAGAAGACCCTCATACATGACCAGGACAGTAACCAAAAGCAGCCACCAAACCTCACTGAGTGCAGAGATCCACTGAAAACCGCTTACCTGACCAACACTAATGCCTCAGGAAGACACTCAATCTGACAAGCACAGAGACCCTAAGATGACCTTCAACATGACTAGAGACCCCAGGTCCATTACCATTCATGGAAACAGAGACTCATCAGGTGTCTCTTTCTTTTATGTTCCAAGTGTGCTAGATCCCTGTATTCTGACCAACATAGAGATCAAGGCAGACAATCAACTTGATGATCACAGGGATCCAGCACACTTGGAACATAAAAGAAAGAGACACCTGCTGACCCCAAACTGTCCAGCACCATACCCCACCATTTCGCAAGCAATCCCAGCAGAGAACCAAGCATACCTCCAACCAGACCAGCACAGAGTATTACAGCAGACCTTCAACTTGTGCACCAGATCTAGCAGGCAAACCTCCAAACTGAGAAGCACAGAGACCCCTGGAATACCCTTAACATGATCAGGCACATAAAACCAGCATTGTCCCTACCATGACCATCACAGTGACCCCGGTCAGACCCCCACGTCACCTGACCACCACAGACACTCCACCTCACCTGAAACTTTAGAAGCACAGATTCTTCCAGTAGACCTCTAACCTGATCTGAAAAAATAAGCAGGAGAACCCCAACCTCAACAGAATAGTACCCAGAAGTTTCCCAACCTGAACTGCAGGAAGGTCAAACCAGACCTCCAACCTGAGCAGGACTGAAATTTTAGGTTAACCCTGATTATTATTGAATACACAGAAACCCAGAAAACCCCTTGCATGACCAGCACAGAAATTTCTGGCAGACCCAAAACAGGCAGTCTTTAAAAGTCCCAAACACAAAGACCCCCAAAAGGCCCCCCCTTGACCATAACAGAGAACCTCAGCAGGTCCCAAGTGTAAACAGCACAGCAACACTCAGAAGACCTTAATTTGACCTGCACAACCCCCTCAGAAGACCTGAAACCTGACTAGTACAAGGACCTCCGACTGATCCTAACATGACCAGAACACGGATAACTCTGTTACCTCAAACTTGACCCAAGACTGCAGGCAGAAACTCAAAATCACAAGCTCAGGCACCACTGCAGACCTGGAACCTGACTTGAGAAAAGAACCCCAACTGCCCTAGCAAGCACAGATACACCTGAAAGACACAAATTGACATGTACTAGCCTCCACAAAGAGACCCATCAATACCAACAAAGTTATAAGCAGCAGACCCTAAACCCAGCCAGCACGAAACCCTAGGCAGACATTCAACCACATCAGCACACAGACACCAGTTTGACATGAAACTCAACAAAGAACAAAGACCCTAGCCTAATCCCTGCCACACAGTTTATGGGAAGATCCCAAACTCAGACTAGCACAGAGACCCCAGACAGCAAAAACTTACCAGCATGGGAACCAGAGCAGAACCATAATTGGACCTACAAAAGAACGCCTGACAAATCAGAACCTGAAAAGCACACAGAATCCCAGCAGACATGTAAACTGATCAACAGAGAGTCCCCAGGCAGATATCCTAGTGAACAACACTGAGATCACAAGCAAAAAATATTACCAGCGCAGAAATCACAGCAGAACCCCAATTGGACCAACAAATGATCACCTGACAGATCCCCAACCTGAACAGCACATAGAATCCCACCAAACATGCAAACTGACGAACACATAATCCCAAGGCAGATGTCCCTGTGAACAACACAGAGATGCAAGCAGACACCTAACATGACCAAGACAGAGCAAAAAGGCAGCCCACAAAACTCACAGAAAATGGATATCCCAAGGAGACCCCTAACCTGACGAGCACATAGTATCCAGGCAGATACATAATCTGACAACCTCCAAAACTCTTAGATGACCTCTAACGTGACTAACAGAGAGATCCCTGGCCACTCCCCTCCTGACTGCAAACAGATACTGAGCTTACCTGTAACCTGAGCAGCAGACCAGGAACATGAAAAGCAAAGAGAACCTTAATGAACTCCAAACTTATCAGCACAGTGCAGTACCCTTCTTTTAAAAACACCATCAGAGATCCAATGACAACCTCAACCTGACCAGCACTAAGACTTCCAGCAGACCCCAACCTGATAGCAATGACCACAATCAACCAGAACAGCAAAGTTACCTCTGAAATACCCTTAACATGACTGGGAACATGAAATCCAGTGAGATCTCTAACAGGATCATCACAGAGAACTCTGGCAGACTCCCAATCATGCCAGCACAGTGACCTTCATTAGGCTTCTAACCTGACCAGAAAAAATCACCAGAAGAACCCATACCTCAGCAGAAATGTATCAGGAAACCGCCCAATCTGAGAAGCACAAACAATGATTCAGACATCCAACCTGACCATGACAGAGACTCCAGAAAATCCCTTATCATTATAGGACACACAAACAACCAGAAGACCCCTGACATGACCAGTGCATAAACCCCTGGAAGACCAATTACTAGACCAGCACAGAGACCTAAGGCATTTTTTCACCATGAGCAGCCAAAGAGAATTTGGGCAGATATAAAACCTGACCAGCACAGAGCCCCAAGAGAGACCTCTAAAGTGATAAAAATAGAGACACCAGGGTGACCACAAAACTGACCAACAAATAGCCGCCAGGTGAACTTCTAACCAGACTGGGAAAAAGGACTCTGAACAGACATCCAAATGAACCAGCCCAGGAACCTCAGCCTGACTTCCAACCTCACGACCACAAAGACACCAAGAAGACATCAACCTGATGAGCATGCAGACCATCAGCAGAACTGCAGCCTGACCAGAACAGAGAACATCAGCAGGACCACAAACTAAACAGCACAGATACCCTCAGAAGTCCTGAACTTGATGAGCACAGAAACCCCCAGAGAAATCACAATATATCCATCACAGGGACCTCTGACTGATCCCAACATAACCAGGGAAGAGATGACACTCTGACCTCAAATTTAATGAAAAAAGAAATGTCAGGTGGAATCTCAACATGCTAAGCGTAGGAAACCATGGAAACCAACCACCTGGTCAAAAAAGAGATGCCCAGCAGACACCCAACCTGACAAGCACAGTACCAAGCAGTCCATTTACCTGATAAGCAGAGAGACCCCAGTAAATATACCAAAAGACGAGCACAGATACCCTAAGCAGAACCAGAACCTGATGAGACAAAGAGATCTCCAGCACCTCGTCATTGTCACCAGCACAAAAAACCCTGACAGAAACTTCAAATGACCACCATAAAGCCTCCTGGCAGACCCCCAACTTGACCATCATGAAGAGCCAGAGCAAATCCCCAAACTCACCAGAACAGACCATGATACAGACCTAGGTGAAGACAAGAACAGAGACCCTAGGCAAAGAAATCAGTAGAGAGATTCCAGCAGACCCCAAACTGGGCCAGGAAAGACCCCAAATTAAACCCAATAAGACTGTAAAGAAGAACCCCAGCAGAATTGAAACCTGCCTGGCACAAAGAACCTCGACTATCCCTGACCAAAAAAGAGACCACCCACTGAACTCTAAGTTGACCAACACAGGGACCTCAGGCAAAGACTCAGCATGATGAGCACAGGGACCCTTGCAGACCTGGAACCTGACCAGGGCAAAGACCCACAGTATACACCCAACCTGTCGACCACACACCCAAACAGTCTAGGAATCTGACCATGACCCCAACAAATCTTCAAACAGACCAGCATAGATTTCCGAAGCAGACCCCCAACGTGACCCAGCAGAACAACTTCAGCACAGTGTCTTCATATCCAGCACAGAAAACCCTGACAGTACACCCTAATGACCAGCATAGAGACTTCTCGCAAACCGCAACCTGCTTATCACAGATCACCCCAGTAGATCTCTAGACTGCAGAGCAAAGTCCCCAGTGCAGACTTCCAGTATGACCAGAGAACCACCCACTGAACTCTAAGTTGACCAACACAGGGACCACAAGCAAAGACTCAGCATGAGTCTCTCAGAACAGAGAACTCAGGAACACAGGACACCAGCAGAGAGATAATAGCAGGCCCAAAAACTGACCAAGACAGACCCCAGGTAGATTTCCAAATATGAATAGGACCAGAGACCCTCAGCAGAAACCCAGCCGATCGAGCACAGAGACCTGTGACTAACCTAAACCTGACCAAAACAGACACAACACACCAACCTCAAACTCGACCAACTCAGAGACCCAAGACAGAAACTCAAGATGACAAGCACCCCTGCAGACCTGGAACCTAAAATAACAAGAGACACACAAGAGACAATCTGACAAGCACAGTGTCCAGTATTCCATATAACCAGTCCAGCTGAGAAACCCCAGCAAATATTCTAACAAACCAGAATATATACCTCAAGAACCCCAGCCTGATCAGTCACAAAGATTTATAGCACATCCCCATATTAACCAACACAGAGTACCATAAACAACCCCAAAATGACCAGCATGTGAAACCCTGGAATACCCATATGTAGACCAGCACAGAGAAACAAGACACACTCTCACTAGGACCAGTCACAGAGAACTCAGGCAGACACCCAACATGAGAGACACAGACATGTGAGGCCGACCCAAAATACGACAAGCGCAGATACCCTAGGCAGACCTCAAATAAGACTAGTGTAAACACCACAGGAAATCTATAACATTACCAGAAATAAGACCCCAGGTATACCCCACAACTAAGTGGTTCCAAGGACCCTGTACATACCTTAAAACCAACCAACACAGGAACACCAGGTGGACCTGAAAACTGACCAGTAGAGAGTCCACAGCTACACCGCCAACCTGACAACAACAGAGACATCAGTAAGTTCATCAAATTGAGAAGCAGAAAGTCCCGGAACAGAATCCCAACCTAAATGGAAGAAAAAACAGAAGGATCGCCGAACACTTCAGCAACAAAACCCCCAAAAAACCTCAACCTTACCAGCACAAAGACCTCCAGAAGAACCCAAAATTACCCCACACAGAGAGCCCCTATGGATGCCCAACTGACCTGAACAGAGACCCATGACCCATTCGAAATTTGAGCAACACAGAGACCTCAGGCAGAAACTCAACATGACTAGCACAGTTACCTCAGTAAACATGTAACCTGGCCAGGAAAAAGAGCCCAGCAGACACCAAACCTGACACGCACTGTACCCAGCAACCATTAAACTGACCAGCAGAAAGACTTAACTGAATCTTCAAAGACACCAGCACAGACACCCCAAGCAGACCTCCAACCTGAAAAGTCACAAAGATCTCCAGCACATGTCTTTTCTAAACAGCACAGAGAAACCTGATGTAATGTTCAAATAATTAGCATACAGATTCTTGGCATAACTTTAAAGTGACAATCATAAAGATCCCTCGCAGATGCAGAACATGGCTATTACAAACAACCACAACAAACTCCCATTCTGACCAGAGCAGAGTTTTTAGGCACACATGACACCAGAAGAAAGACACCAGCAGAACCCCAACATAACCTGGATGGTCTCCAGGCAGATTCCAAATGTGACTGCAAATAGATACTTTTAGCAAACACCCAACCTGACCACCAAAAAGTCCCTAGGCAGACCTTCAACCTGACCAGTACAGAGGCCTCATGCAGATTGCCAAATTGACCAGCAGAGATTCCCAGCACACCCCAACCATGATCAGGTCAAAACCAAGGCAGATTCCAAATGTGACTGCTCAAAGAGACTCCCAGCTCAACCACAACCTGCCCAGCACAGAAACCTCGACTGACTCTGAAAGGACCACAACAGAGAGATACCCACCAGCTGGACATTTGACCAACACAGAAACTTCAGGCAGAAACTCAATGAGGAATGCAAAAGGACACCGGCAGATCTGGAGCATTACCAAGAAAGTGACCCTCAACAGATACCAAACCTGATAATTACAGTTCACAGCAGTCCATTAAATTGACCAACAGAGAGAGCCCAGGAAATTTTTAAACAAAGCAGCACAGATATCCCAAGCGGTTTCTCAACCTGACCAGGTATAATGGTCTCCAAGATTTTCCCATCATAAGAACAAAAGGAGATCCTGACAAAACCCCCAAATGACCTGCATAAGAACTCCTGGTAGACCCAAAACATGACCATAACACAGAACCCCAGCAGACCACCAATCTGAACATCCCAGAGAACCCCAGCAGAACCTCAACCTGTTCAGAATAAAGTCTGCAATGCAGATTTCTCACGTGACCAGAACAGAGACCCTAGGCACATACAAGTCCAGCAGAATACCACCAGCTGTCTCAAGACCTGAACAGGACAGCCGCCTGGCAGACTCCATATGTGACAGAGCATGGAGTACCCCAGCAGAACCTTAACCTGACCAGCAGAGTCCCCAGGCAGACAACCACTCAGGCCAGCACAAAGACTGCACACAATCCTTTAACCTGACGAGAATAGAGACCCTCATAAGACCACTTAAGTGAATATCAGAGGAACCTCAAGCAGACCCTAAAACTCACCAGCACATCAACCACTGAGACTCAAAACCTGACCAACAGAGAGACTCCCAGCCTAACTACAACCTGACGAGGACTGAGACCTCAGGCAGACACTCAACATGACAAGAATGAGACTAGAGCAGACCATCCTGACCAGCCCAGTGAACCATAACATACCCCCAACCTGATAGGGACAGTACCCTATCAGTGCCCATTCCTGACAGACAAAGATATCAAAACTGACTCCAAACTTGACAAGCAGGGTCCTCACTCAAATCCTCTTCATGACCATCATAGAGACCCAAGGCCAACACTAAGTGTGACCACTTTAGAGACACGAGCTGACTTCCAAATACACCATCACAGGCACTCCAGGGAGACCCTCAACCTGACTAGCACAAAGACCCCATTCAGACCTCCAATCTGGAAACAGAGACATTTTGGAAAGACTCAAACTGACATGTCACTGAGACACCAGGAGGACCGCTCACTTTACCAACACGATTATACCCAACAGACCCAAAACCAAGTCAGCACAGAGACCATAGGCAGACACACAACTGGACCAGTACACAGACCCCAGGCTGACCTATACTGCATCTAGGCACAGAGATCACAGGCTACCCTTGGCCTTACCAGTACACAGACTCCCAGGAGACCCTCAATCTCACCAGTCCCAAGACTACAGGGAAAAATACAACATTACAAGCACAGCAATCCAAGCGGATCCCTAATGAACCATCAAAAGAACACGTGACATATCCCCAGCCTGAGCAGATTCCCCAGGCACATATTACTGGGATCAGCACAGGGACACAAGTAGACAATAAAAGTGAGAACGAGAGAGACCAAAGGACACCTCTTAACCTCACTGAGCACAGAAATTGCCCCAAAATCTGACCAGCACTAATTCCCCAGGCAGAAGCCCAATCTGACCACCACAGAGACCCCAAGATGACCTCCAAATTGACTACATCAGAGCACCCTGTTTGATTCCTACCTGACTTGGAACAGAGATCTCTACACTCTTTGTGACCTTACCAAGACAGAGGTCAAGGCAGACATTCAATGTGATGATGACAGAGACTCCGGCATACCAGCAACACGAAAAACAAAATGACACCTGCTGAACTCAGCCTTACCAGGACAGTACCATACCACTGGAAAAAAAAACACCAGCAGAGGTCCAACAAGCCTGCAAATCTGACCAGCACAGAGACATCCAGCCAACCCCCAAGCTGTGCAACAGAGACCACATGCAGACCTGGAACTGGACCAGATACCTTTGTAATACTTTTAACATGAACAGGCATATAAATCCCAGTGTGACCCATAACCTGACCATGACATAAATTCCTGGAGTACCTCAACCTGGCCAACACAAAGACCCCCAGCGTACCCATAACTCGATGTACACAAAGACCCAAAGCAGAGTCTCAATGTGACCAGCTATGGAGAACGGAGGCAGACACGCAATCTTACCACCATTGAGCCAAAGGTAGACCCCCAACATGACAAGTATAAACCCTTGGCAGACCTCAAAATTGACCAGTTCAGATATGTCAGGCTATCTCCAAATAAACCAGGAAAGAGAATGCATGCAAACCCCCAAACTCACTGCATATAAAGACCCTAAGCAGATCCTCAAACTGAACAGCAGAGAAACCTCAGGCAGACAACAAAAGTGGTCAGCACAGAGAACACATGGAAACTTCCAACCTCACCACCACAATGATGATAGAAAGACAACCAACCTTACCAGTTCAAAGATCCACATAAGACCCCAAACCTGAACAGAACAAAAAACTTCATCAGGACCCTATACTAATCAACACACAGATCCCAAGAAGACCTACACCATACCAGCATGAAGGCCTCAAGCAGAACCCCAATCTGCCTAATATATAGACCCACGACTGATTCCAATATGACCAGAACAGACATTCCCACCAACCTCAAACTTGACCCATGAAAAGACCTAAGGGAGAAACTCAATGTGACAAGCACAGAGAACACAGCAGTCTTGGAACTGGCCAGAAAAGAGACCTTGAGCAGGGCCCCAACATGATAGGCACAGCACCCCATCAGTCCTCTAACTTCAGCAGCAGAGATCAAAACAGACCCCAACCTTACCAGAACAGAGTCTCCAGGCATACCTTCAACATGACCAGCATATAAACCTGAGGCAGACACTAAGTGTGACAAACAGAGATACCAGCAGGCTTTCAAATACATTAGCACAGAGACTCTGGGCAGAATCCCAACTTGATGGGGCACAGAGAACTCAAGAAAACACCATACATGACAAACACAGAGATCCCTGAAATACCCATATTGACTTGCCATATAGGCCCTAGGAAGACCCCCAACCTTACCAGTACAATTACACCTAGCAGACTCAAGCAAGGCCAGCACCAAGACCCTAGGCAGATGCCCAACCTGACCAGCACAGAGACTCGAAGCAGACCTAAAATCTGAGCAGGCACACAGTCTCTAGGCTGGCCTTCAACCTAAGGAGCACACAGATTTCTGGCAGAGCCCCCATGTGACCAGCACAGAGACACCATGCAGAAACAAAACCTCAGCAGAACTCCACTGGAACAACTCAAAAAACACCTGACAGTTCCCCAGTCTGGACAGCATACAGATGACTAGAGGACCTGCAACCTAATCCAAACAGAGTCCCCAGGCAGATATCTCTGTGACCACACAGAGACCCAAGCAGACCTCATATATGACCAGAAGAGAGACTAAAGGCAGCCCCAAAACCTCAATGAGCAGAGGTCCTTAGAAGATCCCTAACCTGTCCAGCACTAAGTCCCTAGGCATACACACAATCTGACCAGCACGAAGACCCCAGAAAGATCGCCAACCATACCGACAAAATTTCACTCAGCAGATCCCAAACCAGGCCAGCACAAAGACACAGGGCAGACCTAATATGTGACCAGGCACAAAATACCTAGACTTAACACCACTCAGACCAGCACACAGAGTCCAGCCAGACCCTTTATCTGACCATAATATAGACCCTGGCAGAAACACAACATGACCAGAACAGAAACCGCAGCTGATCCCCAACTGGAGTAGAAGAGAAACACCTTACAGGTCCTCAATCCAAAAAGGCAACAGAACTTCAGTAGACCTGCAACAGGATCCAACAGATTCCCCAAGGTGATGTCCATGTGTCCAGCACAGAGACCCAAGCAGAACCCTAACATGACCAGGACAGAAAGTAAAGGTAACTCCCTAAGCTCACCAAGCACAGAGATCCCGAGAATACCCCTAAGCTGACCAGCACATACTCACCAGGATGATACATGATTTGACCAGCACAGAGACCGCAACATGGCTTCCAAGTTGACTAGCACACAGACCCCTGACTTATTCCTATCTGACTTGAACAGAGTTCCTTAGCCTTCCTGTAACCTGATGATCAGAGAGATCGAGGTAGACACTCAACGTGATGATCACAGGGACTCTAGCATACCTAGAAAGTGAAAATGTGCTCCTGCTGACCCCAAACCTGACTAGAATAGTATATCAGCATTATTCCAAACAACAGCATCAGCAATCCAACCAGACCCTAAATGTAACCAGAAGAGAAACACTGAACAGACTCCCAACCTGTGCAGCAGAGATACCAGGCAAACCTCCAATCTGAGCAGCAAACAGACCCCTGGCAATGCCTTAACACGACCTGAAACATAAATCCCAGTATGAACCCTAATCTGGTCATCACAGAGACCCCTGGCTGATTCTATCTTGACCAGCAAAGAGACTCCCAGCAGACCTCAAACCTGACCAGTACAGAGAACCCAGGAAGATCCAAAACCTGACTAGGCACAAATATTTTTGGAACATTTTCATTCAGAAAAACCTGACAGAATCCCCAAATGACCAACAGAAAGCCTCCTGGAAGACCCTTAACCTGACCATCAAAGAGAGCCCCAGCAAACCCTCCACATGACCAGAAGAGAGTCCAAAATGCAGACATCTGATGTGACAAGAACAGACACTAAAGACAAAGAAACCAGTAGAAGACTCTAGTAGACAGCAAACCAGACCAGGGTACTCCCCACCAGATTCTAAATGTGACTGAGAAAAGAGCCTCCCAGAAGAATGGCAACTGGCCCAGCAGTGAGAACTTCAACTACCCCACCTCACCAGAACAGAGATCAATCATGGAACTCAAACTAAACCAACAGAGAAACTTCAGACAGAAACTAAACATGACCAGCAGAGACAATCATACAGACTTGGAACTTGCTCAGGAAAAACACCCGCAGCAGACACCCAACCTGATAAGCATAGTACCAAGGAATCGATTAACCTGACCAGTAGAGAAGCCTCAGCAAACCTGAAAACTGAGCAGTACAGATATTCCAAGCACACCCCCAAAGTGACCAGGCTCAAAGATCTCCAGCATATTTTCTTCCTAACCAGCATAGAGAACCCTGAGAGAATACCCAAATGACCAGTGTAGGTACCCCTTGCAGACCCCAACCTGGTCACCACAGACAGCCTCAGCAGACACCCAGGCGGTGCGGAACAGAGTCCCCAATGCAAACCTCCAGAACAGAGAACCCAGGTATACAAGAAACAATCAGAGACACAGCAGCAATCCCAAATCCTTTCCAGGGCAGAACCCAGGCAGATTCCAAATGTGACTGGGAACAGAGAACCTCCGCAAAATCCTTACCTACCCAGCAGAGACCTCAGACTGACCTCAATCTGGCCAGAATAGACAACATTCACTGACTTCAAACTTGACCAACACAGAAACCTCAGGCAGAAACTCAACATGACAAGCACAGGGACCCCTGCAGACCTAGAACCTTACATGGAATGACACACAACAGACATTCAATCTGAGAAGCACAGTACCCAGCAGTCCATATAACCTTACCAAGAGAGATACCCCAGCAAAACTCCTAAGAGCTCAGAGCCGATACCTCTAGAAGGCCCCCAATCTGAACAGGCAAAAAGATCTCCAGCACATCCCCATCCTAACCAGCATGGGAAAGCCTGAAAGAAACTTCAAATGACCAGCAGAAAGACTCCTGGCAGACCCCCAACCTGGCAAGCACAGTCCCAAGTGGTAGATTAACCTGACCACCACAGAGGCCTCAGCAGACCTCAATCCTCAGCATCACAGAGAGCCCCACCAATACCCAACCTGACCAGAACAAAACCCCTGATTCAGACATCCAAAGTGACCGGGATAGTGATCCCAGGAACAAATGAGACAAACATGAAGACACCAGGAGATATTAAACTTGACCAAAATTAACCCTGGGCTGATTCCAATGTGACTGGGAAGAGACCCACTGTAGACCCCTAACCTGACAAGCACAGAGTTCCCCGGAAGAAAACCAATCTGACCACCAAAGAGACCCCAAGCCAATCTTAAACCTGACCAGCATAAAGACACATAGAGGACCCCTATTCTGAATAGCAAACAGATGTCAAGCAGACCCCAAAAGTCACCATTACAGAGACCCCCAGTAGACTCAAAACCTGACCAACAGAGGGTTTCCAAGCCAACCTCTAACCTGATCAGGACAGAGACCTCAGACAGAAACTCAATACGACAAGCAGAGAGACCCCAACAGACCTGAAACCTGACCAGCAAAGAGACCACAAGGAGAAATTCAACCTGATAGGCACAGTACCCCATTAGTCCCGCATCCTGACAAGCAGGGAGATCAAAACAGATCTCAACGTGACCAGCACAGAGTTTTAAGGCATACATTGAACATTACCAGCATACAGACTCGGGGAAGACATTGTAGGTTAGCACCACAGAATCACAAGCAGATTTCTAAATACACCATAACAGAGATCCCATCGGTACCCCTAACGTGACAAGCACAGAGAGGCCGGAAAGGACCAAACTGAAATGTCATAGAGACCCCAAGAAGACTGCCAACCCTAACAACACAATTAAAATCAGCAGACCTCATACCTGGTAAACACCTTAGGCAAAAACACAAACTGAGAAGCAGAGAGACTACAGGCAGATCTAAAACCTAACAAAGTACAAAAATCCTAGAGTGACCCCCACCCTTACCAGCACACAAACTATCAGCAGACCTCCAATCTGACAGCACAGAAACCTGAGACAGAAACACAACATGTCAATGTCAACTGGATCAGCACAGAAACACACCTGGCAGATCCACACCCTGAACAGCACACAGATCCTTGGCAGACCTTCAACCTGACCAAAACAGATTATCCAGGAAAAAATACTTGTGATTAGCATATAGACACAACCAGCAACAAGTCCTCAAACATGATGAGGACAGAGAACTAAGGGCGCCCCCAAACCTTACTGAGCACAGAATTCTTCAGAAGAACCCTAACCTGACCAACACAAAGTTTCCAGGTAGATGACCACCAGAAAGACTGCAAGTTGACCTTCAACCTGACTACTGAAAAGACCCTTGGCTAATTTTCACCTCATTTGGAACAGAGATTCCTTGCCTCCCTGTAACATGACTAGGACAGAAATCAAGGCAGACACTGAACGTGATAATCACAGAGACTCCAGAAAACCAGGAATATGAAGAGCAAAGAGACTCATTCTAAACACAGCCTTACCAGTACTGCATCATACCATTTTGCTTAAAACACCAGCACAGACCCAACAAGACTCCTTACCTGACTGGCACGTAGACCCCCAGCAAACCTTAAAGCTGCCCAATACAGAGACTCCAGTCACAGAGACCCATGAACAAGCAGATGCCAGCAGAACCCTAACCTGACCAGCATAGATTCCCAGACTAACAGCCATTCCGACCAGCAGAGACACACCTGGTAGACCCTCAACCTGACCAGCACAAAGACCGCCAGTAGACCTCTAACCTGACAATGAAGAAATCACCAGCGGAACACCAACCTGACCCAAAGAGTAACAAAAAGACCCCAAACAGGAGCTGAGGAAAGAGCAAAGCAGACCTCCAAAATGACCAGCACAGAGAACCCAGTCAGTCGCTTATTATTACTGGGACACAGACTCCCAGAAGACCCCTGACATGACCAGCACATAAACCCATGGTAGACCCATAACCAGACCAGCACAGTGACCCAAGGCAGAGGGTCAACCTGATCAGCCACAGAGAATTCATCCAGACCTTCACCTGACCAGCACAGGGACCCAAGGCAGGTGTCATACAGTGACAAACAGAGAGACCCCTGACAGATTTCAAAACTGACCACCACGGAGATCTCAGGGAATCTCTAAACTCACCAGCACAGAATCCACAAGTATAATTACAAACTGGGTAGAAAATCCTGAGCAGAACCCAACATGACCAGCACAGAAAATATAGGCATACCTCAAAACTGACCAGCACAGAGACCCCAGGCAAACTTTCCATATCATGACCACAAAGAATGCAGAAAGAACTCCAACCAGATCATCATAAAAGTTTTCATCAAACCCCCAACCTGACCAGTACAATAAACTTCAGCAGAACCCTAAACTAATTAGCACAGAGACCGCCAGAAGACTTAAACTTGACCAACACAGAGACCTCGAGAAGAAGCGCAACCAGCCCAGCATAGAAACCCCATCTGATTGCAATTTGACCAGAACAGAGAGTACCCCACTGACTTCAAACTTGAGCAACACAGACCTCAGGCAAAAACTGAACATGATAAGCACAGAGCACAGAAGACTTGAATCTGACCAGCAAAGAGACCCCCAGAAGATCCCCAACCAGATAAGCACAATACCCTAACAGTCCCCTAACATCACCAGAAAAGAGATAAAAATAATCCCAATTTTACTATCACAGAGTCCCGAGGCATATCTTCGACATGACCAGCATAGAAACTTGAGGCAGATAGTAAGTGCAAAAACCACAGAGACACAAGGAGACTACCAAATACAGAAACGCAGAGACTCTGGGCAGACCCTCCACCTGACTAAGCCAAAAAACCCTAGGCAGACCACTACCCTGACAAAACACAAACTCCCGGCAGACCCGCAATTTGACCAGCACGCAGATATCTGGCAGAAATACAACATGACTAGCATGGAAATCTCAGCAGACCAAAAACTGGAACAGCAAAAAAATCCTGACAGATCCCTAACCTGAACAAGACACAGACCCCCAGCAGACGTGGGACCTGACCAAAGCAGAGTCGCCAGGCAGATATCCCTGTGACCAGAACAGAGACCCAAGCAGACCCCAAAAGTCACTGAGCACAGAGATCTCCAGAAGACCCCTAACCTGACTAGCACAAAGTCCACAGGAAGATACCCAATCTGACCAGCACAGAGACCCCAAGATTACCTTCAACCTTACTAGCACAGAGTTCACTGACCTCTTCCCATATGACTGGAACAGAGACCTGTAGCCTCCTTGTATCCTGTCAAGCACAGAGATCAAGGCAGACACCGAATGTGTTGATCATACACCTTCCAGCAAACAGGAAACTTGAAAAGCAAAGAGACACTTGCTGACCTCAAACCTGACCCACACAGTATTCTGCCATTTACCAACAACACTAGGAAAGACCCAAACAAAATACATCAAGTTGACAATGCACTGTAGAATTGTATGCCTGAAACCTATGTAATCCTTGCTAACAGATGTCACCCCAATAAGTCTAACAATAAAAATGAATTAAAAAAAAAACAAAAAACAAACAAACAAAAAAAAATCACAACCAGAGAAGCACAAAGAATCTCAGCAGCCCCTAAACCTGTGCAGCAAAAGCCCTATGTAGACCTCTAACCTGAGCAGCACAGAGACTTTTGGAATACTCTTAACATGACCAGCTACATAAATTCCAGTATGAACCCAAAGCTGACCATCACAGAGAACTAAGGCAGACATTGAACCTGACTAGAACAGAGAACTGCCAGCAGAACTCAATCCTGAGAAGCACAGCCTCCCCAGTAGACCTCTAAACTGACCAGCAAGAAATCACCAGCTGAACCCCAAATGACCAGAAAAGTACCTAGAAATATTCCAATATGAGCAGCAGGAAGATCAAAGCAAACCTTCTACATGACCTGCACAGAGGCCCCAGGCAGTCACTTATCATTACTGGGCATAAAGACACCTGGAAGACCCCTGACATGATGAGCATATAAACCCCTGGCAGGCCCATAACCATCCCAGTGCAAAGACCCAAGGCAGAGTCTCAACATGACATGCCCCAGACAACTCGGGCAGACACCTAACCTGACCAGCACAGAGACCTAAGGCAGATGCTCAACATGACAGGCACTGAGACCCCCAGGAAGACCTCAAAACTGACCAACACAGAGAACCAAGGCAGACTTCCAAACTCACAACCACAAAGACACTAGGCATATACCCAACCTGATCTGCACAAAAAATCCCAAGAGAACTCCAAATAGACGAGAAATAAGAACCACAGCTGGACCTTGAACTAATCAGCACAGAAACTACCAGAAGACCTCAACATGACCAGAACAGGGACCCCAAGCAGAATCCCAATCTTCCCAGCACAAAGACACCCTACTGACCCCAACATGAGGAAAACAGAGAACCCCCGTTTACCTCAAACTTGATCAAAACAGAGACCTCAAGCAGAAACTCAACAAGGCAAGCTCAAGGACCACGGCAACCCTGGATCCTAACCAAAAATGAGATCCCCAACAGATACCCAACCTGACAAAGAGGGTACACAGCAGTCCCTTAACAGGACCAGCAGTGAGACCCCAGCAAATCTCCAAACAGACCAACACAGATACTGAAAGGAGACCCCCAATGTGACAAGGCACAAAGATCTTTAGCACATCCTAATCCTAACCAGCAAAAAGAACCTTGACTGAATCCCCAAATGACAAGCATAAAGACTCCTGGTAGTCCCCCAACTTGACCATCACAGAGAATTCAGCAAACCCAGAACTTAACCATTACAGACAGCCACAGGAGACCCCAATTCTACAGAGCCCTGAATGCAGACTTCCAAGTTAACCAGAACATAGATGCCAGGCACACATGAGAATAGCAGAAAGACCCCAGCAGACCCTTAACCTGACCAGGACAAACCCCAGGCACATTGCAACTATGACTGAAATCAGAACCCCATAGCCAACCCTTAAACCGACCAACACAGAGTCCCCAGGAAGACAACCAATCTGACCAGCTCGGAGACCACATGCAGACCTCACACCTGACCAACATAATAATTCTCAGAATAACCCTGAGCTGAATAGCATGGAGACCTCCAGCAGACTCCAAAACTAATGAGCACAGAGATACTCAGCAGATTCAAATCCTGATGAGAAAAGAGAAGCCAGCGAACCTCCAACCAGAGCAGGAGACATACTCCAGGATGACACTCAACATGACAAGCATAGACAAGCCAGCAGATGTGGAACCTGACCAGCATGGAGACACACAGCACCCCCCAACTGGATAGTCATAGTACCTCATCAGTCCTTTAACCTCACCAGCAGAGAGATTAAAACAGACCCCAAACTTACCAGCATAGTGTCCCTAGGCATACCTTCAATATAGGCAAAGAGACTTGAGGCAGACACTAAGTGTGACAGTCACAGAGACACCAGCAGACTTACAAATGCACCAACACAGAAACCCAAGGCAGACACTCATGCTTACAAGGCACAAAGAACTCATGCAGACCCCATACCTGCAAAGCACAGAGACCCCTGAAAGACAAATTCACATGTCATAGAGACCACAGAAAGACTGTCAACATTACTGACACAATTACACACAACAGACCACAAACTAGGCCAGCACAGAGACTCTAGGAAGACACCCATCCTGACCTTCACAGAGACCCCTGGAAGAATAAAAACCTGACCCTCAAAGAGACCCCAGGCTGACCCCCACCTTGACCAGCACACTGCAATCTGACCAGCACTGAAACCCTGACCAGCCAGAAATTTCTGACCAGCCAGAAATACAACATGGCCAGCAAAAAAACCCCAGCAGAACCCCAACTAGATCAGCAAAGTATCATCTGACTGATCCCCGATCTGAACAGCATAAAGACCCCCAGAATACCTGCTACCTTTCCAAAACACAGACCTCAAACCAATATCCCTGTGAGCAGCACACAGACCCAAGGAGATCTTTTTTTTTTTTTTTGTGGGTAGCCCCTGGCTGGGAATCGAACCCAGGCCACAGGGCTGACAACGCAGGTGCCGAAGCCTTAAGCCACTACACCATCAGGGAACTCCCCAAGCAGATCTTAAACATGACTAAGACAGAGACCAAAGACAGTCCCCAAATTTCAGTGAACACAGAGATTTCCAGATGACCCCTAACCTGGCCAGGACTAAGTCCCCAGGCAGACACTCAATCTGACTAGCACAGAAACCTCAAGATGTCATCCAATCTGACCACCACAGAGGCCACTGGCCTATACCCATCTGACTGATCTCTAGCCACTCTGTAACCTGACCAGCACAGAGATGAAGATAGGTACTTAACATGATAATCACAGAGACTCCAACAGACCTACAACATAAGATGCAAAGAGGCCCCTACTGATCTTCAACCTGACCAGCATAGTACTCTACCATTTTCCTAACAACACCACAAGAAATGCAACCAGACTCTGAATGTGCCAATCACAGTGACTCCCAGCAGGGTTCCAACCTGTGCAACAGAGATCACAGGCAGACCTCCAACGTGAACAGCACAGAGATCCCTTGCATTCCCTTAGCATGAGCAGGCTCAAAAATTCTAGTATGAACCCTGACCTGATCATCACACAAACTCCTTGCAGACCTTGAACCTGACTTGCACAAAGACACACAGCAGACCTCCAACCTGACCATAACAGAGACCCCAGGCAATCCTCAACCTCAACAGAACAGAGACTCGGGTAAACACCCAACGAGACTAAATATAATAACCCTGAAAAGATTCTTAAACTGAACATCACAGACATCCCAGGCAGACCTAAATACTCAGCAGACACAGAGACCAATGCTGATCCAAATCCTAACCACCACACACACTCCCGGCAGACTCTAAATCTTATGAAACCAGACACCCCAGATAGAAACACAACATGATCAGAACAGAATCCCCAACAGAAGCCCAACAGAACCAGCAAAGAAACAGCTGAGAAATTTCCAACCTGAATAGCACACAAATACCCATCACACCAGTAAACTGGCTAAAACAGAGTCTCCAGGCAGATATTTCTGTTACCAGCAGAGATCCAAGCAGACACAAAATATCACCAGAATTAAGACCAAAGGCAGCGCCCCCAAAGTCACTGACCACAGAAATGACCAGCAGGTCCATAACCTGACCAAAACTAAGGCCCCACACACCCAATCTGACCAGCACAAAGACTTCTAGATGACCTTCAAACTCACTAACTCAGAGACCCCTCGCCAATTTTCAACTGTCTGGTAACAGAGACCCCTAGTCTTTTTGTAACCTGATCATTATAGACATCAAGGCAGACACTCAATGTGATGATCACAGCACTCCAGCAGAACTGGAAAATGATAAGTACAGAAACATCTGTTGACTCCCTACCTGAGCAGGAAAGTACACTACCATTTTCCTAATAATGCCAGAAATTCAACAACACCCCCAACAATACCAGCACAGAGACTCCCAGCAGAATTCCAACCTGTGAAGCAGAGAATCAAGGCAGACCTCTAACCTGAACCGCACAGAGCCCCCCTGGATTACCCTAAACATTACCAACCACATAAATCCCTGCATGAACTCTAACCTGACCATCACAGAGACCTCTGGAAAATCACCGACCTGAGAAGAACCATGACCCTCAGGAAACCTCAAAATAGATTACAGAAATATGGCAGGCAGAGAGCCCTGTGACCAGAATGGAGACAACAACAGACCCCCAACCTGACCAGCCCAGACTCCCCAGACAAACACCAATTCTAACCTGCACAGACATCCCTGAAGTACCTCTGACCTGAGCAGCAGAGAGGCCCCAGGCAGATGCTTACCATTACTGGGTACAAGGACACTCAGAAGATTCCTGATATGACCAGCACATAAACTGCTGGCAGATCCTTTGCCAGACCAGCACAGAGACCCAAGGAAGTCTCTGAACATAACCAGCCACAGAGAACTCAAGTAGACACACAACCTGACCATCAGAGAGAACAAGACAGATACCCAACATGAAAAGAACAGAACCCCTTTGCAAAGCTCCAACCTGACCAGCACAGAGGCACCAGGCAACCTTTAACATCAAAAACACACAGACCTTAGGTGTACACACCAACATGAGTAGGTATAAAACCCATGAGCAGACCCCCACACTGACCAGCACAGAAAGCTTAGGCAGACATCAAACCTGACCAGTCCAGAAACCCCAGATAGACACTCAATATGACAAGCACACAGACAAAAACAGACCTGGAACCTGGCCAGCAAAGATGTCTCCAGCAGACCCCTTATCTGATAGACAGTGTACCCCATCAGTCCACTAACCTGATCAGCTGAGGGATCAATATAGCCCTTAACCCCATCATCAGAGTCACCAGGAATAACTTCAACATAACCAGAATAGAGACCCGAGGCAGAACTAAATGGGACAATCACAGAGACACCAACAGACTTCCAAATATCCCAGAACAGAGACCCCAGGCAGACCCACAACCTGACTGGGCACAGAGAGTTCATACAGACCCTATACCTGACAAGCATAGAGATTCCAAAAATATCCATATTGACATGCCATAGAGACCCCAGGATAGCCCTAATCCTTACCAGTACATTTATACCCATCAAACCCCAAACCAGGCAACCACAGAGACCCTAGGCAGATACCCAAACTAACCAGCACAGAGACCACAGGCAGACCTAAAACCTGAGCAGCATACAGAATATCTGCAGTCACCTAGTGTGACCAGAGCAGAGACCCCAGGCAGAAATAGAACATGACCAGCACACCCTCTACTGGACCAACAAAGAAACACCAGACAAGTTTCAAATCTGACCAGTATACAGACCTCCAGCAGATATGCAACCTGAATAAAGCAGAGTCTCCAGGAAAATATCCCTGTGACCAGCACAGAGACACAAGCTTTCCTGAAACATGACCAGGAAAGAGACCAACCTCACTGAGCACCAAAGTCCCCAGAAGTCCCCTAACCTGACCAACACTAAGTCCCCAGGCAGACACACAATCTGAATAGCACAAAGACACCAAGATGACCTACTACCTGTCAAGTAGAAAGACACCAGGCCAATTCCCCATCTGACTGGAAACAGAGGCCTCTTGCTTTCCGGTGGCCTGACCAGCACATAGATCAAGCCAGACACTCAACGTGATGATCACAAAGACTCCAGCAGACTTGCAACATGAAAAGCAAAGCAGCCCTTCCACCTGACCAGCACAGTACCCTACCACTTTCCCAACAACACCAGCAGATATCCAACCAGACCCCCAATATGCTCATCATGGAGACTCCAAGGAGAACCCCAACCTGTGCAGCAGAGACACCAAGCAGACCTCCAATATAAGCAGCACAGTGAACCCTGGCATACCCCTAACATGATCGTGCTCAAAAATTTCAGTATGAACCCTATCCTAACCATCACAGAGACTCTTGGCAGACTCCTAACCTGACCAGCACAGAGACTGCCAGCAGACCTCAAACCAGACCAGCACAAAGACCTTAGGCAAAGAACCCCATGACCAGATCAGAGACACCAGCACACACCAAACCTGACCAGCATAAACTCCCAACACCAACACCAGTCCTGACCAGCATCCCTGGCAGACCCTCAACCTGACAAGCACAGAGACTCCGACTAAACCAGCAAAGAAACAATTGACAGCTTTTCAACCTGAATAGCTGAAAGATGCCCAAAACAGACTCCCCAGGAAGATGTCCCTGTGACCAGTACAGAGACCAGAGCTAACCAAAAACATGATAAGGATAGAAACCAGAAGCAGCCCCCAAAGATCACATAGCACAAAGATGCCCAGAATACACCTAAACTTACAAAGACTAAGTCCCACAGTCAGACACCCAGGTTGACCAGCTCAAAGACCCTGAGATAGCCTCCAACCTGACTAGCACAGATACCCCTGGCTAATTTACATCTCACTGGGAAGAGAGACCCTAGCCTTCCTGAAACCCGATCATCACAGAGATGAAGGCAGACCCTCAATGTGATGATCATAGAACTCTAGTAGACCCAGAACATGAAAAGAAAAGAGACAACTGCTGACTCTACACCTGACCAGCATAGCACACTACCATTTCCCCAACAACACCAGCAGATATCCAAGAAGACCCCTATCCAGATCAGCACAAAGACTCCCAGCAGAAACCCTCAACCTGTGCAGCAGAAACCCCAGGCAAACATAAAACCTGATCAGCACAGAGACCACTAGAATACTATTAATGTGACTGGGCACATGAATCCCAGTATGAACCCTAACCTGACCATCACAGAGACCCCTGGAAAACTCCCAACCTGACCAGCACAAAGACACCCAGCAGACCTCAAACCTGATTAACACAGAGGCACCAAGCAGACAGCCCCGTGACCAGAACAGAAACACCAGCAGACCCTCAACCTCACCAGCATAGACTCCCCAAACAAACATCAATTCTGACATGCACAGACACCCTGACGTAACCCTAACCTGACAAGCACAGAGACCCCACACAGACTCTTAACATAACCAGCCACAGATAACTCAGGTAGACACCCAAACTGATCATCAGAGAGACCCAGGGCAGATCCCCACATGACAAGCACAGAGCTCAAAACTGACCAGCACAGAGACACAAGGCAATCTGCAACCTCACCAGCACAGAGACCATAGGTATACACAGCAACCTGTGTAGGTACAAAAATTGTGAGCAGACCTCCAAACTGACGGGCTGAGACCCCAGGGAGACTCCCTAACTCATGACCACAGAGACCTCAGGAAGACATTCAAACTGACCAGCACATAAGACCACCAGCAGGCCCCCAATCTTCTCAGAAGGGAGAACCCTGGCAGGACCCTAAACTAATCAACACAGAAACTTCCGGAACACCTCAAGGTGACCAGCACAGAGATTCTAAGCAAAACCCCAACTTACTTAGCAGAGGGACACCAGACTGATCCCAACGTGATCAAGGGGAATTCCCTGATGGTGTAGTGGCTTAAGGCTTCAGCGCTGGCACTGTCAGGGCTGCGGCCTGGGTTCGATTCCCAGTCAGGGAGCTACCCACATACCAAAAAGCAAAAAACAAACAAACAAAACCAACGTGATCAAAACAGAGACCCCTCACTGACATCAAACTTGACCAATACAGAGACCTCAGGCATAAACAACATGACAAGCATAGGGACCCCTGTAGACCTGAAACCTGATGAAAAAAGAGACCCCCATCAGCCACCCAACCTGACAATCACAGTGCCTATCAAACCATTGACCTGACCAGCGAGAGACACAAGCGAATCTCCAAACAGACACTATCACAAATACCCCAAGTAGACCTACATCCTGACTTGGCAAAGATTTCCAGCACATCTCCAACCTAAGCAGCACAGAGAAAGCTGAAAAATCCTCTAATGACAAGCATGGAGATGCCTGGCAGATCCCGAGCCTGACCATCATCAAGAGACCCAGCAGACCCCTAAAGCTACCATCACAAAGAGGCCCTACAAACACCCAACATGACCAGAGCAGAGCCCACAATGCAGACCTCTGAATTGACCAGAGCAGAGACCCCAGGGACAGAGACCAGCAGAGAGACCTCAGCAGACCCCAAACCTCACCAAGACAGATCCCAGTAAGATTCCAAATGTGACTGGGAACACAGACGCCTAGCAGAAACCCAACCTATGCACCACACAGACATTTGACTGACCCCAACCTAACCAAGACAAAGACGACTCACCAACTTCAAACTTGACCAACAGAGAAACCTCAGGAAGAAAGTGAAAATAACAAGCACAGTGACACCAGTACAGCCGGAACCTAACATGGAAAGAGACATACAAGAGACACATAACCTGAGAAGCATACAACCCAGCAGTCCAGGAACCTGTCCAGCATAGGGATCCCAGAAAATCTCCTAACAGACCAGCACAGATACCTCAAGAAGAACCCGAAATTGACCAGGCACACAGATCTCCAGCACATCCCCATCATAACTAGCATGGAGAACACTGAGAGAACCCTCAAATAACCAGCATAGATTTGTGTGGCAGACTCCTCACCTAACTATCAGACAGAGCCCCAGCAGAAAGAAAACTTGTTCATCACAGACAGCCCCAGCAGACCACCAACCTAACCAGAATAGAGCTGCAAATGCAGGCCTCCAACATGACCAGAACAAAGACCCCAGGAGCACTTCAAATGTGTCTGGAAACAAAGCCTCCTAGAAGACCCCTGATGTGACCCAGAACAGAGTCCCCAGGCAGAAAACCAATCTGACAAGAATTGACACCGCATTCAGACCTCTAACCTGACCAGTATGAAGATCCCCAGAAGATACCTAAGCTGACTAGCACAGAGATCACCAGCAGACTCAGAATCTTACTGGCAAAGAGACACCCCATCAACCTCCAACCTGAGCAGGAGAGAGGCCCCAGGCCAAAGCTCAGCATGACAAGTACAGAGACCTCAGCAGACCAAGAACCTGACCAGTGAAGAGAATCCCAGCAGATGCCCAACCTGATAGGTACAGTACCCCATCATTCCCCCAACCAAACCAGCAGAGAGATCAAAACAAGCCCCAACATGTACATCACAGAGTCTTCAGACATATCTTCAACATGACCAGACAGGAGACCCAAAGCAGACACTAAATGTGACCACCAGTGGGACACCAGCAGAATTCCAAATACACCAGCATAGAAAGCACAGGTAGACCCCCAACCTGACTATTCACAGAGACCCATGAAAAACTCTAATTGACATAAACAGAGATCCCAGGAAGACTACCAATCTGACTAGGCACAGAGACCTAAGACCAAAACAACATGTCCAGCACAGGGACTCTAGAACTCCCTGAATTGGACCAGCAAAAACATCTGAAAGTTTTCCAACCTAAACAGTACACAGAACCCTATCAAACCTGCCACCTGACCAAAAGAGAGTCCCCAGGAAGATATTTCTGTGACCAGTGAAGAGAACCAAGGGGACCCCAAACATGACCAAGACGACCAAGACAGAGAAAAATGGCTGCTCCCAAACCTCACTGAGCACAGAGATCCCCAGAAGTTTCCTAACCTGACTAGCACAGAGACCCAAGTAAGACCCCCAAACCGACCAGTACAAAGACCCCCAGCAGATTCCTAACCTCACCAGCACATAGACCACATGTAAATCCTAATACGAAAAGAACAGAGACCCTAGGATAACCCCAACCTGACCAGCACAGAGACCCCGGAACAATCTTAACATTACCAACAGAGAGAACTTATGCTGATGCCCAACCTGACCAGCACAGACACATCAGAGAGAAACTCAATGTGACCAGCACAGACACCAAAACAGACATGGCCCTGACAAGCAAAGACACCCCCAGCAGAAAAACAACATTAGCAGCACATTACCAAACCTGTCTCTAAACCTGAGAAGCAGAAAGATTCAAACCCAACTTGACCAACACAGAGACCCCAGGCAGGTGATCATAGTGATATTACGGAATGTAGTATATAACATTTTTATTTCAAAAAATTGATGTCTGCTATCACAAATACTGATTCAGTTTAATAAAGTGTAATTCCAGCTTGACATTAATAACTACCATTAACAGGCACTGTTGGTTTGGTTTATTTCCCAAGACATTACAACACCTGATATTGTCCACATCACTGTGGACCTACTGCAGTGCATTCCACATCAACTAACAAAAAATCTTTCCAGAAAGTGATCCACATAGAAAAATTTAGGAGTTTGCTCTAAGTTCTCTGGGTAAAGTACATCAGACCACAGGGATATACATGACCACTATAGACAGAAATTTGGTTTATCATCAGGAAGTCACTGAGGTTGATTGGTACAACTCAAGTAGGTAGCAGCACTATGCCCTGAAGGTGCCCACACCCTGTATCCTTGGGGTTCCTACCAATGTCTGGTCTTGAAGAACTGTAGCATTTTACCTAATGTTCAGCGATCTTAAATCAAAATTTATTTTTTAAAAGGACCACAGTTGAATATACAAGTTTTTATATAACAGAACAGCTCAATCTTATGGCATATTGTTTAAGCATCCCTTACTTTATCACTAAGTTCTAGAGTTTCTTTAACCATGGGATAGAAATTGAGAATCAATGGCATGGTAAACTGACTATACTATCATTCATTATTACCAGGATTTTTGTCTTCTCTTACAAAAACTTTATTGTGGAGGTTTCTGAACTGATAATTTTTTAAAAATATTATTTGAGAAGAGAGATATTTGCCACTGTCCTCATTCTCAACATCCTCTCTGGAAAAGCAATTTGCAAATCAGAGTACTTAACTAAAAAAAAAGAGTCAGTAAAAATTATCTTGGTGATGGAATAAGAACTGACTCAGGATGATGAACACTTAATGCAGTATGTGGAGGATACAATAAAGAATTGTACACTTGGACTTATGTAAGTTTTACTAATCAATGTCATCCCAATGAATTTAACAATAAAATATCTAATTAAAAATTGATTTTATGCAAATATTTGCTGTCATTTCAGGTTTTGAGCTTAATGGCATTTCATCAAATTTAATCATTACAATTTTTTTAAAACCTTCACTAATTTCTCCAGTGTAGTATTAAGGAAAGCTTAGCTATACAAGGTTTTCTAGAAAATAATTAATAAAAGAAACAAGCACTTGGCACTCAATAAGACAAGACTGCTCAGATTTCTAGTGGGAATATTTTAAAGCACAAGCAAGTTTACTTTGGGAAGCTTAAGTTACCAAAATTATCAAGAAATGAAATCAAACACTGACACTGGTGCAAATCCCCAAAGGAAATCATACTAGAGTGGAAAAACTGAAAAAAATCATGAAATTCTACAGTTTTATACTAAAAAAGTTAAAGATTGTCTCCCTAACAAAACAAATTCCTACTGTCTATATTTAGCAATCAAACAGCAAAACATTTATGGATACTTAATAGATGTGCAAAAACCATCACTATGCAATAAATGCACATTTCACTAAGTTAAGCTTAAACAGTCAAGCTGCCACCACCATGCTTTTCCAAACACTAAAAGCCAGCCTCATTGTCATATCCAACAAATGCCTCTATCAAGTTGTTTTAATAAGCAAGCTCTTGCAAAGACTAACACTAGGTGGAGGAAAAGAAAAGAATAGGAGGAGAAAGTTCCCTAAGGAGACACTGAAATCTGTGGATGACAGTACATAGGATATTATTATTGTGATTGAGGTTAATTTAATAAAACCTAGCATATAGACTGGAGAAATTCAGGTCCCTGATGATGGAAGACTGTTCAGACAAGATACTTTAAGTGTACACATATATCCTCTGAGTAATTTATAGCAATTACTTAAGTAACAATAGCAAAACAGAGAAAATTAGTATTCTTTTTCAATTTATGATTCTTTTTTTTTAATTCATTTTTTATAGTTAGACTTACTGGGGTGACATCCGTTAGCAAGGATTACATAGGTTTCAGGCATACAATTCTACAGTGCATTGTCAACTTCATGTATAATAAGTTCACCACCTAATGTGACTTCTCTTTCCATCACCTTATATTTAGCTCCTCCCTCCTTTCCCACCCCTCCCCTTTCTCCCCTCCCTAACCCACTCATCCCCAAATAAACATTAAACTATTGATTGTGTCCATGGGTTATTTGTTTCTTCATTTCTTTTTTCTTTGCTTTCAGTTTTATATTCCGCATATGAGTTAAGTCATACAGTTCTTTGTTTTTTCTGTCCGGCTTACTTCACTAAACATGATGATCTCCAGGTCCATCCAATTTGTTGCAAATTCCAATATTTCATCTTTTATTACAGCTGAGTAATATTCCATTGTGTATATGTACCAAGGCTTCTTTATCCAGTCGTCTGTCGCAGGGCACTTTGGTTGTTTCCATGTTTCGGACACTGAACAGTGCTGCGATGAACATTGGGGTACATAAGTCTTTGCGGACAAAGGTTTTCAAGTCTTTTGGGTAGATCCCCAGAAGGGGAATTGCTGGGTCAAATGGTAGCTCCATTCCCAATTTTCTGAGGAACCTCCACACTGCCTTCCACAGTGGTTGTACCAGTTTGCACTCCCACCAGCAGTGTACCAGAGTTCCTTTTTCTCCACATCCTCTCCAGCACTTGTTATTCCTTCTCTTGTTGATAACAGCCATTCTAACAGGTGTAAGGTGGAATCTCATTGTGGTTTTGATTTGCATTTCCCTGATAGCTAATGAGGATAAGCATTTTTTCATATGTCTCCTGGCCATTTGTATTTCTTTGTGGGAGAAGTGTCTGTTTAGTTCTTCTGCCCACTTTTCAATTGGGTTGTTTTTTGTTGTTGATTAGTCTTATTAGTTCTTTATATGTTTTAGATATTAGACCGTTATCTGATGTGTTATTTGCAAATATTTTCTCCATTCAGTTGGCTGTTGCTTTGCCTTGTTGATGGTTTCTTTTGCTGTGCAGAAGCTTTTTAGTTTGATATATTCCCATTCATTTATTTTTGCTTTTACTTCTCTTGCCTTTGAGGACAGGCTCATGAAGTCTTCCTTCCATCCTAGGTCTATAAGTTTAATACCAATGTCTTCCTCTATACAAGTTATTGTTACAGGTCTTATATGAAGGTCTTTAATCCATTTTGAGTTAATTTTTGTATATGGAGAGAGTTCATAGTTCAGGCTCATTCTTTTGCATATGTTTTTCCAGTTCTCCCAGCACCACCTACTAAAGAGGCTGTCTTTTCCCCATTGTATGTATTTTGCTCCTTTATCGAAAATTATTTGTCCATATATTTGTGGGTTTATTTCTGGGTTTTCAGTTCTATTCCATTGGTCTCTATTTCTGTTCTTCTGCCAGTACCAAGCTGTTTTGACTATTGATGCTTTGTAATATAAATAGAAGTCAGGAA
>PVJL010007297.1:0-14195 GCA_004026885.1 Lyroderma lyra | reverse complement strand
TATTCTTTTTTGTAGTATTGCTTTGGCAATTTGAGGTCTTTTATGGTTCCATATAAATGTAATAATTCTTTTATCTATTTCACGAAAGTATGATTGTGGGATTTTGATGGGTATTGCATTAAATCTGTATATTGCTTTGGGCAGAATGGCCATTTTACCAATATTAAGTCTTCCTATCCATGAACAGGGAATATTTTTCCACCTCTTAAAGTCTGTTTCAATTTCTTTCAAAAGTGTCTTATAGTTCTCTGTGTATAAGTCTGTCATGTTCTTTGTTAAGTTAATTCCCAGGTATTTCATTCTTTTTGTGATAGCAAAAGGAATTGACTCCCTCATTTCTTTTGCTGTGGATTCGTTGTTTGTATAAAGGAATGCTGTTGATTTTTGTACATTGATTTTGTATCCTGCAACTTTACTATATTTGTTAATTGTTTCTAATAGTTTCCTGGTGGAATCTTTGGAATTTTTTATATAAAGGATCATGTCATCCGCAAATAGTGACAATTTGACCTCATCTTTCCCAATTTGGATACCTTTGATTCCTTTCTCTTGCCTGATTGCTGTGGCTAGAACTATATTAAATAAAAGTGGTGACAGGAGGCATCCCTGTCTTGATCCTGATTTTAGGGGAATAGGTTTCAGCTTTTCCCCATTCAGTATGATGTTAGCCAAGGGTCTCTCATATATGGACTTTATTATGTTGAGATACTCTCCTTCTATACATACTTTATTCAGTGTTTTGATCATGAATGGATGTTGTACCTTGTCGAAAGCTTTTTCTGCATCAATTGAAATGACCATATGGTCTTTATCTTTCATTTTATTTCTGCGGTGTATCACATTGATTGACTTTCATATGTTGAATCATCCTTGTGCTACTGGGATGAATCCCACTTGATCATGATGTATGATCTTTTTGATGCATTGTTGTATTCTTTTGCTAACATTTTGTTCAGGATTTTTGCATCTGTGTTCATCAGAGAGATTGGTCTATAGTTTTCTTTTTTGTGTTGTCTTTGCCAGGCTTTGGTATTAGAGTAATGTTGGCCTCATAGAATGAGATAGGAAGTATTGCTTCCTCTTCAATTTTTTGGAAGAGTCTGAGGAGGATAGGCCTTAATTCTTCTTTGAATGCTTGGTAGAACTCGTTGGTGAAAAACCATCCTGTCCAGGGCTTTTGCTTTTAGAGAGATTATGTATAGTCATTTCAATCTCATTGCTATTGATTGGTCTATTTAGATTATCCAGTTCTTCTTGGTTCGGTCTTGATAGGCTATAAGTTTCTAGAAACTTGTCCATTTCTTCTAGATTGTTAAATTTTGTGGCATAAAGTCCTTCATAATATTTTCTTATAATCCTTTTTATTTCTATGGTCAGTGGTAATATCTCCCCTTTCATTTCTAATCTTGCATATTGGTGTCCTTTCCTTTCATCCTTTGATTAGCCTCGCCAGGGTTTTGTCAATTTTGTTGACTTTTTCAAAGAACCAGCTCTTCGTAATATTAATTTTTTCTACGTCTTTCTGTTCTCTAATTGGTTTAGCTCTGCTTTAATTTTTATCATTTTTTTCCTTCTGCTGACTTTGGGTTTTGTCTGCTCTTCTTTTTCGAGTTCTTTAAGATGGGATGCTAAGATGTTTGCTTGTGATTTTTCTTGTTTCTTAAGATAGGCCTGTAATAATATACATTTCCCTCTTAGTACCGCTTTTACTGTGTCCCAATAATTGTGATACGTTGTATTTTCATTGTCATTAGTTTCTATATATTTTTTAATCTCATCTTTTATTTGTTCATTTATCCAGTCCTTTTTTAATAAGCCGTTGTTTAATCTCCATGTATATGTGTGTTTTTCTGCTTTCCTTTTACAGTTGAACTCCAATTTCAAAGCTTTGTGGTGTGAGAATACACTTGGTATGATTTCGATCTTCTTGAATTTGCTGAGGCTACTTTGGTGTCCCAGCATAAGATCCATTCTTGAGAAAGTTCCATGCACATAGAAAAGAAGGTGTAGTCTGTTTTTGCTGGATGAAGTGTCCTGTAAATGTCAATGATGTCCAATGTCTGTAATGCGTCATTTAGAGCTATTATTTCCTTATTTATTTTCTGTTTGGATGATCTGTCCATGGCTGTTAGGGGGTGTTTAAGTCCCCCACTCTGATTGTGTATTCATCAGTTTCTCCTTTCAAATTTGTTACTAGTTTCTTTGTATATTTTGGTGCATCCTTATTGGGAGCATATATTTTGATTAGTGTCAATTCTTCTTGTTGTTGCCTTGTGCCTTTTATCATTATGTAATGACCATCTTTTTCTTTTACTATCTTTTTTAACTTGAAGTTTATTTCATCAGATATCAGTATGGCCACTCCTGCTTTTCTCTGGTTACCATTTGCTGGGAGTATTGTATCCCATCCTTTCACTCTGAGTCTGTGTTTGTCCTTACAGCTGAGGTATGTTTCTTGGAGACAGCATATGGATGCATTTTGTTTTTTCATCCAGTCTGCTACTCTGTGTCTTTTTATTCGTGAGTTCAGTCCATTAACATTTAGAGTGATGATCGATATGTGAGGATTTCCTCTGGCCATTGCTTATTTCTTTCTATGTTTTTGTTTGTTTGTTTGTTTTTGTTTCTTTTTGTTGCCCCAACTTTGTTCTATTTTTCCTGATGATTTGTTTCAGGCTGAAGAGCCTCCTTCAGTATTTCTTGGAGTGCTGGCCTCGTGCTGGCAAATTCCCTCACCTTCTGTGTGTCTGAGAAGGTCTTTATACCACCTTCATATCTGAAAGATAATTTTGCTGGATAATTTATTCTTTCCTGGAAGTTTTTGTCTTTTAAATTTTTGAATATTGGATTCCACTCTCTCCTGGCTTGTAGAGTTTCTGCTGAGAAATCTGATGCCAGCCTAATTGGTTTTCCTCTAAAGATTATAGTTCTTTTTTCCTTGGCTGCCTTGAGAATTTTCTCTTTGTCTTTAATTTTGGACATCTTTAGTACCATGTGTCTTGGAGAAGATCTGTTGGGGTCCAGGTATCTGGAGGACCTGTTTTCTTCTTGAACTTGTGGTTTAAGATCTTTCCATAGGTTTGGAAATTTCTCATCTACGATTTGTTTGAGTGTGCTCTCTGTAGATTGCTATGCCCCCTCTTCTATTCCTATTATCCAGATGTTGTTTTGTCTCATGGACTTGGATATTTCTTGCAGAGTTCTTTCAATCCTTTTGGTTCTATATTCCCTCTGTTCCTCTTTCTGAGCTGTTTTCCATGTTCTGGTCTTCAATATCACTAATTCTTTCCTCCTTCTGGTTGGTCCTGTTTCCTATGACAGTTATTTCATTTCTCACTTCTTTTATGGTATTATTTATTTCTCGTATTTCCATCTTAATCTTTCTTATGTTTTGAATTTTTTTGTTAAATTGTTCTTTTTGTTCACACAGTTCCTTTTTTATGTCATTTATATCCATTTTCATATTATTTATTTCAGCTATGGTGTTCTGCCTATAGGTTTTCATTTCTCTCACAGCCTTTAGAATGGCTGCTTTAAATTCTCCATCACTTAAATGAGACCCGTCCAGTTGTAACAGGCTATCTTCTGGGTAAATTTCATGTTCTTTCTGAGGAGTTTTAGTTTTTAAGGAATTCATCCTGTCCACTGGGTTCTTCCTCTTTGACATGAGGGCTTTATGTTCAGTGCCCAGATTATTGCTTTTGTGGTGTCTTGCTGTAGGGCAGACTCTAGGTGGCACTGGGGGGTCAAGTTTTGGGGGAGAGGGTGCTGTTTGTTTCTCGTTGCTGGTCTCCTACTGTGTTTGGAGGCTATGTGCATATATGCTGGGGAGAGGCCAACAAAAGGCTTTCCAAAGGCGCCTCTGCCTTCTGCCCTTTGCTGTGGAAGCTGTTTCAAGCCCTTTGCTGGGGCTTGTTTTTGCTAGCTGGGGTGAATGCTATCAAATCAGTCTTTATTCCCAGCCCTGATTCAGTACCTGGCTGTCTTAGGGCTCACACTGCTTTTAGAACCCTGGGGTGCACGAGGAAGTGCCTGCTCCATAAGTCCAAAGCTGTGGGCCTGGCCTGAGACAGCAGGGTCGCCTTTGCAGAAGGCTGGGAACAGGAACTGCAGCCCTGTGTAGGCCTCAGGGGGCTTTGAACTGGGGTGTCATTTTTGCAGTTCAGAGTCCTCGCTCAGCCCTTCTACCACTCAAATGTTCCAGAGGCTGGCTCCCAAACTCCTTCCGTCCCCAGCTCCCCAGTCTCTCTCCCCTCCCCCAAACTGCGCAGCTCTGAATAATCAGCAGGGTTCACCTCCCGCGTGGTCCGTCTCTGCTCCCTTCCCTCTCCCCGACTTGCTCCCTTCTCGCCAGCCTTCAGGTGTTTACTTGCGATTTGTGGATTTTTCAACAGCCGGTTTTTCACTCATGGTCCTCTTTCTTGGCTCCTGGATGGCCGTTCAATTGTGTTTTCTGGGAGAGGCTTTAGGGACCTCCTCTCCAGTCGCCATCTTGTCTTCTCCCTCCACTTTATGATTCTGACATCATTTTTATAATTTATAAAATTTCGCAAATAATATATTAATTAAAAAAACCTAACAGACCCCTTAAGCCACTGCATATAAATCTATTGAAAACCTTATATTTACTCTAAGTATTATCTATAGGATACCTATCAGCCAAAAGAGGAGTATTATTCTACTTTTAACTATCTTTGAAAAATGTCACTAAAGCCTAAAGTTATTTGTACCCTGTAAAAATTATAGTGATAAAATTTTAATCCTTAAACATAAGTTTCTACCTTTCTTAAAACAAAACAAAACAAAACAAAACAAAACAAAACAAACCCTGGAAAGTTCTACACCACTTAAAATTTGATGTAATCCCAGACATTTAACATCTCAGTTTTAATAAGATTTCAATTCCTGAAAGTCCTTGGAATCATAAGTTCTTTAACTCAAATAACTTCTGAGCTACAAATGAGACTTACTAGTGTAGTTTTCCCCCCACCCTCAAAAGATTGCAGTTCCAAAATAGTTCTCATCTCAAAAATTCAACCTAATATAACAGAAAGACAAATTCAAACTACACATTAAAAAAAATGTTTCCTTTGGTGATTACCTTAGAGGTATAGTTTAGGTTTTTGTGTGAACTCTGATGTGGCCAAGGAGTCCTTGCCAATGCATGGTGTGAGACAATATTTTATCTTAACACCATCGCTGCCCAATTGATGGAATATTTCAGAGCTTGATAGTGATGATGGATGAATTAATGCTCATGAAAGTACACTTTACCATAATAAGTATTAATTTGTACTATAATGAATGTAACACCTAAATGTGCATAAAAATTAAAAAATACTAACAAGAAAGGGAAAGACAATAATAGGGATGTTCAGATGGGCAACAGCATTGAAAGACTTATACAGGAAACAGTGCAGGATGGCATTGCAAATCTGGCCACGTGTAGACATACTGGGTGAAATGACATCTCCAGGTTTCCTTGAAACACGAAAGCTGGTTCACATGAGTTTATCCTCCCGGAATTCTGAGTCCTTTGCCAGACCCAGATCATTCCAGGAACTGCTCCAGAATCCAGCCCCCCACCTCACAACCCAAGAGTCACAGGACTGTCTCATGCTGATAGAACTACAGCTCCTTAACCATTAGGTAGACCTGTAGCTCTGGTACAGTTGCTCCAAGTGGATGCTCCTCAGGGCTTGGATGTGGTTTGACTTTGGCTGGCTGTTTTCCCTGCAACTAGCTTCTCTGGAGTCATAAGAACAGGGTCTGGGCTGGGCTGTGGTTCCTGAGCTGAGCTGTAGGGAAAATAGGAGCAAAGGTGACCCATGTCCATTCTTTCAAGATGCATTTAAAACCCAGGACCCCCGACCAGGTCCCTCAGAAAAGTCACTTCCCTGGGTGCAGACCCAGATGGTAATCTGAGTCCCATCTTTTCCCCTGGACTGCTGTCAGTCTCTTGGGCTCCTCTTTTTATGTGTGGCATCTAGCTATCCCTGAAGGCTCATGTGCACCTCCAACAGTCTCTTCTAATCCTGACACTCTGCCTTTCTCTAATCCAGGTGTTCTAGCGGAGTCAGTGGAAATTAATCTTGGTGCTTCAGATCAAGCCTCATGACAAAATGCTAGCAAATCCAGGAGTCTACTCTGGGGAGTGTCCTGACCGGTGTCCGGGATGGTGGCCTTGCCTGGCCATCTCTGGGCCCTGGTTTTAAAGGCATCTTCATTGCAAATCTCACTGAGATTCTGCGCTGGCCCTTGGTGGTATGGCATGCATGTATCTTATGCAGAGCGAAATGGAGTGGGTGTCCTCATTGAGTAGATCATCAGTGATGTCCTGTCTACACCTCTGTGGTGAGAGACAGGAGCCAGTGTGCTTGCCTCAGAGCCCTTCGGTCCACCTGATTTTGAGCTCCCAGATCAGACACAGACTCTGTCAGCACAAACATTATCTCAGGGATGTGACATATTCCTGGAGGGCTTGGAATTAACTTTAGGCCAAGTCCCTCTGTTCTCCACATCCAAGCCAACCAGCCTTGACTTAGGGTGTGAACATGATGAGCCCCCTAGGCTACTGAGCTCTCCTCAGCCAGCTTTTGCTCAGCGTATGACTTCCTTCTGTGATATTACTACTACTACCACCATCACCATCCCAAAAACACACAAAGGGGAGATATATGGACGTCAAGGTTGAATGAGAGGTCTAACTTTTCCCGGACATTGGGTCTTCTTGTGATACCTGTGCCTTCCTTAAGGATATGTCCAGAGAAGTCTGGAGTGTGACTTAAATAATACCTGAGGTAAGAGAATGGTTTCCAACTACAGGCTTAGCTGAGGGGACAAGAAAACATTTTATTACATTGATTGTTATTTACTAAGAGAGCTGTGCAGAAGCTTCTCCAGAATATGGCTACCTGTTTACTTGGGCTCGAAATTATGTTGGATTCTATGATAAAAAATTGACGTCACTGTCTGTGGTCCCCTACCTGGGCTTCCTTCCAAAACAATACCTCCCCATAGCATCACTGGGTTAGTGATTGCGAAGATTTTACCTTATGCCAAGATCTTACACAGCTGCACTAACATAGTCAATACCACATGCCAAAAAGGCCTCAGTTCTTCTGAGGCCCTCACTTCAAGAATCAGAGCTGAGTTTAATTCTTGTACCTATATCTTGCCAGTGATGGGACCCTGGACACGCTCGCTTGTTAAATGTTCTCAAACTGTTAGTACACTAGAGACTAGAAAGCAAAGGGGTTGGGCCTACAGGCTGTAGGGAATTGTGAGAACCCACTGGAGGTTCTCTTCCTTCCTCTTTTTACTCCACTGTTTATGTCTAGCTTACTCATGTGGCCTCTCACCTGAGGGTGGGCAATGACTTAGCACATTATAAATGAGGAATCTGGGACTCCAACAAGGCTAGACTGGCACCTGGTTCCTGGGCCAATGTTTCTCTGCTCTGCCACATTTCTGCCTTACCCAGGCCGCTTAGCCTTAAGATGCCCTCTGCTCTGAAAAACCACTAGAAAATAGAAAGCATTTGCCCAGAACTGGGTCCTAATGAAGAAAAAGTGAAAACAGGCTCTTCTGCAGGCTTCTAGAATCTTTCTGTTACTTCATCTATGTACAATATCTTAAAGAGAAGGAAGAGGAGGCCTTCTTTCTAGAAGCTTCTGCACACTGGGTGTGTCTACTTTTAGTTACAGATGCACAAAATGGAAACACAGGAACCACAACTTGTTCTTTCAGGTGCCTGGGAATGATGCTGGCTTATGCTAAACTTTTGCTATTTAAGTTTTCTCTGTCCATCAGCATAGTGAATCTCCCACCCTATCTGTGGGCACTGAGCATGATGCCCCCAAATTGAATGCCCCTGCACCATTGCAGAGCTGCTTCCAACCACTTTCTTTTGTCTGTGTGATAATTTCTGGAGTAATTATTTCCCTTTATACTGCCAGATGGTCAGTAATTTTGTGTGTGTGTTGTGTAGTACATAGGTGGACACACTATTGCATGTGGGGGTGCTCTGAGGAAAAGACCCAAAATGAGAGAAGGCCTCGGGATTTCATAAGTCTTCATTTTCAAAGTAAAACCATGGACTGGTATTGTTTGGGCCCAGTTTTGGTCTAAAAAAAATGGCAATTAAAGTAGACACTTTGGTCATAGCAGTAGCTTGGTTCATCAGCCTGTGTACAATAGAATCGTGGTAATGCTGTGTCATAGGGCCATTAGAGGAGTAATGATATATTACCTACTATGATACCTTGCTGATAGTAACCACATTACTAAAGCTACCTGACATTACTACTATTTATTTTAGTAAATATCTGAATAAAACAGCAGGCTCAGGAACAAGCACTGTCCTCCAGGTTTTGATGATTGAGTGTTTTATGAAGAATCAGGAAAGTATTAACACCAGAAAAGAAAATGTCCTCATGCTTTGAAGAAAAATTGTGTGCTTGTTTGCAATTGTGGTATTTGGCTCTTTGACATGAAAATAAAGATTGAATATTTGTACCTGTAGGTGCTGTCATTATCTTGTGCAAGAAAATCTGAGATGGATTCCTGAGGGTGGAGATATACTCACACTTTTTAGTGTCACCTTAGTTCCCAGAACAGTGCTGGACATTCCATACATTTGGAGAACCCAGTCAAACTCAGGTGTCATGCCTTTACTGACCAGCACAGGCTGCACTGGGTTGGGGCTTCAAAATTATAGAACTGGGAAAGAACAGGACAGTGAATGATATTACCTCATTACCTTAGCCGGAGGGCAGGGAGAATTTAAAGGTGAACAAGGGCTCTGGATAATTCCGAATCATACGGGACACAAATAATGCACAACAGATACAACTGTGCCATGTTCTCCTGGCTTCCCTGCCCAATGTCAAGCTGTCAAGCTTCACAGCACTCACAGTTTTTATCACAGATCCCTAGGCAGTGCAGGAACCATCAATACCTCAGGTTTTGCAGTCAGTTAGTTTTAGAAAAGCAATCCACTGCCTGAGCAGAGTTTGGCACCATCATCTTCAAGCCTTTCTTTATTTTCCACATCTTAACGGTAGGTATTTGGGGAGTGCCACCTTCCTAGAGGAGTTGGGAGTAGCATGAGTTCTGAGAGCCAGTGTTGGGTTTATGGCTGAAGAGAAATGACCAATAAAGAAATCAGTGAATGTGGGTGGCATGTGTGGTGTCACCCTCCCAGATTTCCCAAAAGAATGCATGCATCCGGTTTGGTGTAATGCACCTTTTTGGAAATCCTGGAACTGACCAATCCAAGTTTCTGATGGGGTCTTTTTATTTTTTATTTGGTACAACACAAACTCTGATTTTTTTAAAATAGGTGTCTGTACAGATCTTTGGAAACCTAGATTATCAACAATGGCATCAATTTTTGTCTTTTTGGGTCTCAAAGAGTGCCCTGGCAGAGTGAGAGACCAGGCTAGTTTAGGGGATTGGATTAGGGAGGGAAATAGGCAGTAGAACTGCATTCTGGGTGAGGACATTCACATCTTAAAAGGCTTTAAATAAGAAGTTACATGCCCAATAAAGCTGGTTTGCATTCCCTGACACTTGGTCTCTGTCTTCTAGTGCTTCTCTGTCTAGTTATACTTGAAGATAATTATACATTTTTATTTCAGAGAAGCTGCCTTGACATACTTAAGTTGGTAACCAATGCTAATGGTTTGCAGGTATACCTTTGCAAGATATTTTCCATGGCAGAAACTATGAACTTTACTAAGGCTAGCATCCCCTCTTTCCAATCACTCACTTGAGGTACATGCAGAGCCTTGGATAACCCCACTTTATGCACCTTGTGGGTCTTTAAAGAACCAATGTCAGTGACCTCTGACAGAAGTTTTGATAGAGAGTAGAAGGAGAAATTAGCTTTGGTTGGACTTGTGATGTGGTTGTGGATGTTCATAGCAATACTATGTTTTTTAAATTGTGGGGACAAAGTCTTTCCAGAAAATGCAGCCAAAAAGAAAAGAAGAGAGAAAGGAAATATGGATAAGGCCCAAGTGCAAACAGTCACTATACTTGGTGAATTGTCTACACTTCTGCCACGAGTTATAGATGGTTGTTTATATAAAAATTAATCTCATAATAATTTGCAGTTTGTGTTATTATTGTAAAATTTTTCTCTACCTTTCTGGTTATTTGTGTCATATACAAATGCATACTTTTTGTTTCTGATATCAAAAGTTGCAATTTTAGTGACATGAGTTGTTTTGTTCTTAAAATTATATAATATGCATCAGTGTGTGTAACATAAACATCATGTGTTCAAAATGATCTGAAAGGTTTCTCTTAAAATAATTCTGGACTGAATGATTTCTTGTAATTTTTATATAAACTCTAAGGCCTTCTCAGTTTGTAATAGTGGTCACACATTTCTTCTTTGGATGTGATAATGATTGTATATTTTTATAAAAATAATTGGTATTATGTTTTTAATCAATTCTCACCATACTATATTTCTCTTTTTAGTGGATTTTCTCTCTTAGTTTAATATTGCATGTTTCAGTGCATGTACAAATACCCTAAGAACCCTCCCAAACTTATGAGGCACAAATATCTCCAGCATATCCACATTCTAATTAACAAAGAAAAATCTTAAGTTACCACTAAATAACATGCATAAGTATGCCCGGCTGACACTCAACTTAATCATCACAGAGAATTCAAGCAGGCCTCATACCTGACCATTATATACAGTGCCAGAAGATCCTCAACCTGACCAGAATACACATTTAAAGCAGAACTCATATGTGACCAGAACTGAGACTTCAGGCACACCCAAAAGAAGCAGAAAGACCTCAGGAAACCTCAAACATAACCAGAGCAGACCCTAGGCAGATTCCAAATGTGGCTGGGAAAAGAGACCACCAGAACAACTCAAACTGTCCAACACAGAGACCTCTGAATGACTCTATCCTGACAGAAGAAGAGATCTCCACTGACCTCCAACTTGATTAAAATAGAAATTTTGGGAGAAACTCAACATGACAAGCACAGAGATACCTTCAGTCATGAAACACGACCAGGAAAATGACTCCCAAGACAAACACAATCTGACAAGCACAGTATTCAGCAGTCCAGTAACTTGCCAATAAAAGAGAACACAGCAAATCTCCAAGCTGAACAGCACAGGTAGCCCAAACAGAAACCCATCATGATCAGGAAGAAAGATATTCAGAACATCCTCATCTTAACCAACACAGAGAAATTGATGGAACCCTCAAATGACCAGCATAGAGACTCCTAAAGTTTCCCCCAACATGAGCGTAACTGAGAGTTCGAGCAGAATCCCACCATGACAATCAGAGAGCTCCAAAAGACCCACAACCTGACCAAACAAACAAACGAACAAAAAACAAAACAAAACAAAACCTAAGGCAGACCTCCAAGATCTCAAGAAGAGGGAACCCAAGCCTACCTTAGACCGGCAGAGACAAGAGCAGCCCCCAAACCTGACCTGAACAAAGAGCACGGAGATTGCAAATGTAACAGAACAGAAGCACTCCAGCAAAACCACAAGTGCTTAACACAGAGACCTTCTAATGATTCCAACCTGACCAAAACAGAGACTATGCACGGACCGATCTCAAACTTAAGCAACACAGAAACATAAAGCAGAAACTCAAGATGATAAGCACAGAAACCCCTTCAGAACAAAAAGTTGACCAAAAAAGAGACCCTAAAAGACACTCAACCTAACAAGCACAGTGCCAAGCAGTCTATTAAACTGACTAACAGAGAGAACTCAGAATATCTCTAACAGACCAGCACAGATACCAAAAGCAGTCCTCCAATCTAACCAAGCTCAAAGATCTCCAGCACATCCTCACTTTAACCAAAAAAGAGAACAATGACAGAACCCCCCAAATGAGCAGTATAAAGATTCCTTGCAGATCCCCAACCTGACCATCACAGATAGCTCCAGCAGACCCCCAACCTTACCAGAATGGAGACAGCAATTCAGATGTCAAATGTGACTAGAATCAATAACCCACACACATATGAGACCAGTGGGGACCCCAGCAGACCACAAACCTGACCTGGAAACACCAAGGCAGGTTTAAATGTTACTGGGAACAGAGACACCCTTCAAAAAGCCAATGTGACCATCACAGACACACCCACATGACTCCAACCTGACCAGATTTGAGACCCCACAATGACATGAAACTTGACCATCACAAAAAGCCTCAGGTAGAAAAACAGCATGAGAAAAAAATGGTCACCTGCATATGTGAAAGCTGACCTGAAAAGAGACTCCCATAAGACACCTAACCCGACCAGCACAAAGTCCTTAGACAGACAACTAATCTGACCAACAATGAGACCCCATGCAGGTGTGCAAGCATAGAGACTCCCACAAGGTCATTCAGTTGAATAGCACTGGGACCCCCAACAGACCCCAAAACTCACCAGCACAGAGAAACTCACCAGAATCAAAATCTGACCAGCACATAGACCACCAGCCTACCTTTAAGCTGAACAGGACAGTGACACCAGGCAGACACTCAACATGGCAAGCACAGTGACCCTGGCAGATCCCCTATCTGATAAGCACAGTACCCCATCAGTCCCCCAACCTGACAAGCAGAGAGAATAAAAGATACCCCCTACCTCTCCAGCACAGTGTCCCTATGCATAACTTCAACATGACCAACATAGAGACCCAAGTCAGACACTAAATATGACTGCCACAGATACACAAACAGAATTGTTTTTTTAAAAATTCATTATTATAGTTAGACTTATTGGGGTGACATCTGTTAGCAAGGATTACATAGGTTTTAGTCATACAATTCTACAGTGCATTGTCAACTTGATGTATAATGAGTTCACCACCTAATGTGACTTCTCTTTCCATCACCTTATATTTAGTTTCCCCCCTCCTTTCCCACCCCTCCCCTTTCTCCCCTCCCTAACCCACTCGTTCCCAAATAAACATTAAACTATTGATTGTGTCCATGGGTTATTTGTTTCTTCATATTTTTTTTCTTCGCTTTCAGTTTTATATTCTGCATATGAGTGAAATCATACAGTTCTTTGTTTTTTCTGTCTGGCTTATTTCACTAAGCATGATGATCTCCAGGTCCATCCATTTTGTTGCAAATGACAATATTTCATCTTTTCTTATAGCTGAGTAATATTCCATTGTGTATATGTACCACAGCTTCTTTATCCAGTCATCTGTCGCAGGGCACTGTGGTTGTTTCCATGTTTTGGCCACTGTGAACAGCGCTGCGATGAACATTGTGGTACATACGTCTTTGCGGACAAAGGTTTTCAATTTCTTTGGGTAGATTCCCAGAAGGGGGATTGCTGGGTCAAACAGTCCTCCATTCCCAATTTTCCAAGAAACCTCCACACTCCTTCCACAGTGGTTGTACCAGTTTGCACTCCCACCAGCAGTGTACCAGAGTTCCTTTTTCTCCACATCCTCTCCAGCACTTGTTATTCCTTGTCTTGTTAATAGTAGCCATTCTCACAGGTGTGAGGTGGTATCTCATTGTGGTTTTGATTTGCATTTCCCTGATAGCTAATGAGGATGAGCATTTTTTCATATGTCTGCTGGCCATTTGTATTTCTTCGTGGGAGAAGTGTCTCAAAATGGATTAAAGACCTTCATATAAGACCTGCAACAATAAACTGTATAGAAGAAGACATTGGTACTAAACTTATAGACCTAGCACTCAAGGAAGACTTCATCAACCTGTCCTCAAAGGCGAGGGGTGTAAAAGCAAAAATAAATGAATGGGAGTATATCAAACTAAAAAGCTTCTGCACAGCAAAAGAAACCATCAACATGGCAAAGAGACAGCCAACTGAATGGGAGAAAACATTTGCAAATAACGCATCAGATAAGGGTCTAATATCTAAAATATATGAAGAAGTAATAAGACTTAACAACAAAAAAACAAACAACCCAATTGAAAAGTGGGCAGAAGAACTAAACAGACACTTCTCCCATGAAGAAATATAGAACCTGGAGATCATCATGCTAAGTGAAATAAGCCAGACAGAAAAAACAAAGAACTGCATGATTTCACTCATATGCGGAATATAAAACTGAAAGCAAAGAAAAAAAGAACTGAACAAACAAATAACCCATGGACACAATCGATAGTTTAATGTTTATTTGGGGACGAGTGGGTTAGGGAGGGGAGAAAGGGGAGGGG